>JAZHYW010001069.1:0-46284 GCA_037355805.1 Ixodes ricinus | reverse complement strand
CTTTGAAAATTGAATTAAAAACATACATTTCTGTAGGCACATGGATGATACGACTGTAACACAATGTCGCTCTTTACTTTGAGAGGTAAAATAGATCTCGTATGTGTAAACTTTATACATTTATGTGTTGTTAAAGCATTATCCAAGAATCAATTTTGTAAACGTTTCCGAGGCCATGAATATTTACTGTGCCGGCTACATGAAGCGGGACGCAAGCAAAAGGAGTCCGGAAACCTTTTTTTTTCTTTTCACTTTACAGCAATTTTTTTTTAAAATAGTACCTCAGTAATTTTGGGGGCAACTTAATGGCGCCATCAAAATGAAGAATAGAACGTATAACTGAAGGTAGTAAGAATATTTCAGAGCGAAAGCTATAGCCCGTCGGTTCAACGAATATTTCGGCTCTGTTTCTGTTTCTACAAACATCACGGCAGATTTAAGCGCGGAGAGGAACGATTCACTTCTATCTATGCCGGATATTACCATTAACGAAAAGTGAGTACATGCACTATTACTTGACATTATTCCAGAAAACTTGCCCGGTCCGGATAATATTCCTAAGGAATTTTCGGGGTGGTGTTTGCAGAATCGGTTGCAAAACATTTGACCATTATAGCCAGACTTCTCTGGAACAGTAAATCGTTCTTGTGGACTATAGTTGTGTGCCAGGGTTGTTCCGGTTTATAAATCAGGAGCTCAGCACAATGTAACAAACCATAACCTAGTGTCTGAAATCCTAGCCCCCAGAGATAAAAGTGGGAAATGATATCAAACGCAGGCTCTTGTGAAGTGACGGGCTGGGCATGAAACAAGATTTCTTGTACTATTCGAGCATGTTGGTGCTTTTTAAACATTTGGAAAGTGGAGACACATAAGGGACGATACAGTTTGTCCTGTTTGTATCCTCCCTTATGTGTCTCCACTTCCCAAATGTTTATCAAGATTTCTTGTTTTCTTTTTGTTTTGTTTTTACAGCGCTCTTGCTATCGGTGTTGTTCTTTGAGCTTTGTGATTATGCACTTTTGACGTTCTTGCACTACAATATGTGGGATGTTTTCTAAAAAAAAAGGAGTCTCGCAAAAAGCGCAACTCCCTACTTTGTTGTGGAGTGAGCATAAACAAATATGGCGGCACCGATGGAACAGAGTCTTCACTTGTCAATAGGCCGATTCCGTTAACATGTGCATCTAGCAAGCTTTTCGAACTTCTAAAAGCCTTTACGACTACTTTGAGAGCTTGAGAATTTTTCATAAAAAATCAACATGGATTTTTGCAAGGCACGCCCACGATGACTCAGTTACTATAAGCGTTTCGCAATTTTTCTAGTTCATCAAACGAAAGAGGACAAATAGATGCAATTTTTGCAGACCACTCAAAAAGCTTGCGATCGGGTGACCCTTAAAGACCTTATAAAAAATTACATAATTACAATGTTAATGCTGACATCACCTAATAGATTAGTGCGTGCCTTATAAACAGGACACAGAGTGTAGTTATTGATGACGCTGCGTCGCCTGTTTGTGGTGTGTCGTCGAGGGTGTCTCCCAGGGGTCAATTTCTGGGACCTGTGTTATTTTTGAGTTACATCAAATTATATTGGTAAAGAAGTGAGTACCGGTGTTACGGTTAGGTTGTTCTGCGGACGTCTGCTTGCTGTACATAAGAGTACACAGCCAAAAAGACCAGAAGAACCTAAACTACTCGCTTGTTGTAATAGATAATTGGAGTCAGAGATTTGAAATAGAACTCAAACCAGCAAAAAATGTATTCGTCAGATTAACAAGCAAAAAAAAATATTCTAATTATATTTATAAACATGGAAATCTTTGATTAACAAAAGCAGTCAGGTAAGTATGTAAGGGTTTCAATAGCTTCAGCATTTAAGGTTGAAGCCTAGCTCGCATTGATAATGTGTATTGTAATTTGTAAGGTTATGAAAAAGTTCTTTTAGGGGACGAAGCCCCTTACGGTCTAGCCTTGTCCGTCTGTCCGTCCGTCCGTCCGTCCGTCCGTCCGGCCGGCGTCCGTGCTCACATGAAATGAAAAACTGTTTCCGCAGTCGACAGGATTCGAACCTGTGCGGGGAGAACCCAATGGATTTCTAGTCCATCGCCTTAATTACTCGGCCACGACTGCGGGACGAGTAGGAGGCTTTGAGATGTGGTAGTAACTCAAGCGCTGGGTTTTTTGTCATGGATGAAACGTTGCATTGTAGCCGCTCAATGTCTATACAGGAGAGGGCGCTGCGGTCAAATGTGTATATAATCGCGTTAAACGGTGCATGCATTGGCTCAACGTTTATAGACGAGAGGGCACTGCGGTCGAATGCTCAAATGCGTATATAACCACGTTCCATACCACACATTCTCTTTCTGACATGGACCATTGACTTAAGCGGTGGAGATGCGTTCAAACGGCTTCTAGCGGATCCAAGCTGATCCGCTAGAAGAACCACTGGCTCTGCATTTCACTGACAATAAAGCAGTAATAATGAAGTCGAAACGCAACCCGGAACTCAGCACTACCTATGAGCAATAAACAAAAATCAGCACCATCAGCACTACCTATGAACAATAAAATCAGTATCATCAGCACCAGCAGAGCTTCGCCCTAATCAACATCATTCACCACGTTGAGATGCTGTCATTTTTTTTTCAGCGCAACTAAAAACATGTTTTATACAGTGTAAAGCGTAAAGCATATACAACACTAGTAAAGCCAACTCTGGAATGCGCCTTTGTGCTGTGTGGGGCCCGTTTAGAAATAACCAAATCGATAAGTTAAAAATATACGAAGAATGGCTGCCAGTTTTATTTTTTCAAGGTACGTTTGAACTGGGTCAGTTGCTTCCATGCTGCAGGAAGCAGAGCTCCCATTGTTGTCTCGTCGTAGAGAAATTACCCGACTTAAACTTGTTTTTAAGCTTTCTCAAAATCAGCTCAACATTGACGCTTCCCCATATATGCTATTTTGCTTACTAACTCGGCCCATGCGGGGATATGAAGTTAAACCTTTGGAATGCAACGCTTAAAGTGACATTTATAAATAAACTCTTTAGTTTTTTTTTGTTTTTTTTTGTTAGAACTGTAAAATAATAGAATAAGCTGCCGGATGATATTGTGAACACAGAAAATATTGCCGCCTTTGAGAAAAGGCTGGAAAGTCGAACGTGCATTGAATTTTAGTTTGAAGTGTCTGCCATCATTTTTTCACTCAAACATTCCGAGAAAGTGTACCAAGTCCATTGTTACAACTTGTAGCTCACGTACTTTGTGATAATTTATTTTTGTATATTGCAATGTCAAATATTATAAATTTTTCCTTTCCCTGCTGTAACCACCTTGAACGGGGTGAACAGTATTATTATTATTTGAGGATACTGCCGGCCAACTTTTGAGGGCCAAGGCATGGTGGTGGAAATATAACGTCAGGGAATCCTAGTTCGCGTACATACAGGCATGGAAATAAAACAAACAGGTAACTTATTCATTGGCAACAAAGAAAAGATCATCGATTGTACTAGCAAACGAAGCAGCAGAAACAATAGCTGTCACGCTGTGGGGCAACGCATTCCACTCACACACGGTTCGAGGAAAAAATGAATGTTTAAAAACATCTTTCTTGCAACGGAACTCACGGAGTAGTTTTTCATGTTTCTGCCTTGTATCACGGCTATCATTATACTGCAGATACTTATCAAACTTCAAAGCAACTTTATCATATATTATGTTATGAAAAAATTTCAAACGTTTTAATTTCCTTCTACGTGATAACTCGGTTAGACCGGATGCTGCATACAACGGTGTCACATGTGAATCTTTGCCGTACGAATTATAAATGAATCTAAGAGATTTTTTTGAATGCTTTCTAACTGATCAACTTGCGATTGTGAATAAGGGTCCCATAATATATCAGCATATTCCAGCAGAGGCCGGATTAGAGATTTATACGCCGTGAGCTTCGTCTCAGAAGTACAGTGGGTCATAGTCCTTCGTAACGACCACAATTTACTGGACGCTTTTGCAATAACCTGCCCAATGTGATGAGCCCAACTTAAGTTTGACGTAATTGTAACACCTAGGTACTTATACTCATTAACTACTTGTAAAGCGTTTGAGTCAATGGTATAGGAAAAGAACAGGGGAACCTTTTTCAGCGTTATAGACATTTGCACACACTTCTTAACATTCAAAGTCATTTGCCACTTCTGACACCATGAAAAAATAAATTTAACGCTGTCATCTAAACATTTTTGATCCGACACGCTAGATATCCGGGAAAATAATACACAGTCATCAGCGAAAAAACGACACTGTATAGAGGGCTTATCTACTCGCAGGTCGTTTATAAAAACTAAAAACAGCAGCGGACCAAGCACCGAGCCCTGAGGTACTCCAGAAAGAACAGGTAACTCAGTGGATTCAGCCTTGCCCACACAAACAAACTGTTTACGGTTCGTGAGGTAAGAATCCAGCCACCTCATGAGACATTCATTGCCAAGTACTTGCTTCAGCTTATGTAATAACTTCCTATGCGAAACTCTATCGAACGCCTTAGCTAAATCTAGAAAAATAGTGTCAACCTGACCGTCATTGTCGATGGCTGAGGCAAAGTTGTGGATCGTGTGAAGAAGTTGAGTCACTGTCGAGTATCCTCGTCGGAACCCGTGCTGTTCATCAACTAAGAACGCTTCTGATTCTAGGAAAGTTATGATATGCTTAAAAATAAAATGTTCGAGGACTTTGCTACACGTACTTAAAAGCGACACTGGTCTATAGTTGCAAACACCCTTTTTATCGCCACTCTTATATATGGGCACTACCTTAGCTACTTTCCAGTCTAGTGGCACCTCACCCGTTTTTAAACTGCAAAAGTAAATCCAAAAAGAAACTTGGAACACCATTCAGCATACTTATGTAAAAAGCATTAGGAATTTCGTCCGGGCCGCACGACTTCCTAATGTCTAATCGCAAAAGACTGTCGAAAATACCTTCTGCTGAGACCACTAAGTCACCGATCCCACAATTGTTATAAGTAAATGACGGCAAAACAGAGTTGTCGACTGTGTACACAGAAGAAAAAAAGTAATTGAACTCGCTTGCGATGCTCTCTTCATCGACAATCGCCCTTCCGCTATGACTAAGCTCCTTAATCGTCACATTCTTTTTTGTCAAATGCGCCCAAAACTTTCTTGGGTTTTCCTTTAGGAAGTTATGCATTGTGACATTAAAATAACGATATTTAGATGTGCGCACTAAGGTTCGTAACTCTTGACGTAAATGTGGAAATGCATAAATAAATAAATAAATACATACATAAAAATCGGGTTTCAAGAAATGTTTTTTTTTACGAAACCTATGTGCAACAAAAAAGTGCCCCCGAATAATTAGAGCGTTTTTTATACACTGAAAAAATAAACTACGGGTCGCTGAACACCCATTATCTGCCCAAATGTAACGCTATCAATCCGAACCACATTCCAAAGATTAAAGGAACACTGAAATGAAAAACACGTTTTGTTAAAGGGCTTATTATTTTTTGCACTATTTAGATTGTTATACGCAATTTAGGTGGAGGTAAGCCAACACAGTGTCAGCCTTGAGTCACAGAATAGCGATTTTAGTGACTCAGTGACACTAGTGACTAAAGCCACACAACTCCGCAATCCGCTTTCGTTTTTTTTTCTGTTTTTTTTTTGCCGGTTTGATTTTTTTTTTTGTGGCTAGCGTTACGTTTGGACGGAGCACTGCAACGCGTATACCGAACTCTCCCCCTCCCCCCCCCCCCGCCCTCCTCTCTCTCCTCCGTGAACCTGCAGAAGGCGGAGATTTGGACGATAACTTGGGTTACGTCAGACGTAACGCTAGACACTTCGAATTTTTTTTTCTAGGTTAACGTCCACTTGTGTCCTTTATGGAGGCCCAGGTCATGCTCCTCACGTGGGTCCGTACAGTCGCCCGCGTGCTTTGTTGCCTGTCAGTCAATCGCTCAAGGCCTCCGCTGCGCTGTTCAAGTCCGGAAAACGAGAATGAGAAGGTACATGTCCCGAAACGGGGGAAGGTTGCTACTATACACTGCACTGCTGAGCAATGTACAAGGGTGGATGGGGCTTAGTCGGGTAAAGCTTGTTTGCCTTTTGCCTCCCTACAACGACTCCAGAAATCGAAATAAAGGTTATTGTCAGGACAGGGCACTCAGTCGATGAACCTACCGATTAATCAATGATTGCTTTAATCGCGACTAGCTTTTTTAACAGATTAATCGAATAAATGTTGACAAACGAACAGAAAAGTAAAATTCAATTCTTTTTATCACGCTGAAATGGACGAGTACACCTGTACGAAGGCAAACTTTAGGTGAAATTTCGAACTGAAGTGTGCAGGGGCGATATTTGTAAGTACAAATAAGTGGAAAAGGTTACGTGTCCCAGCCACTATAATGCTGTACGAATGTCCGTTCAGCGCAGCAGAGTCTATTGTGAGCAATCTAAGGAGTTCGCTATTGTGGGAGAATATCAACCAACCTTCCTAACTCTGCGGCTGAAGTAAATATTCGTGGATACGGGTGTCTTTGGACTGTTCTCAATTACACATCGAGGTTGATTTAAAATCTAAAACTGAGTTTTTGCCATTTACCATATATTCGGCAAAGATAAAAAAATATACTTTTGACTTAAAAATAAACTTTTATACATGAAAATGAGTGAAACCGACTGAACGATTAATTAATCGATTAAAGTGTGGCGATCGATTGGGTTCACAGTTTTGATCCACGCCCAGCTCTAATTATTATTCGAGGGCGCGGCAGAACAGATGGACAGGAAACAGGCACACAGCATTCGAAGGTCGCGTGTGACGCCAAGTACGACGAGCACCCGGCACCGACGTGAAGGAAATACGAAGGCGAGGAGGAAAGCCGTGTTGCTTGCTTCAATTTCGCCTGGTCGATGAACAAACAGAAGCCGGACGGCCGGAGACGCTCAACTTTCACTCTTATGTGGCGGAGAACTCTCACTTTATGTGTTTGCAGCTGTCATCTCGAAGTATTTTACCACCCCCGAAAAACAGAAACGACACACACACACACACACACACACACACACACACAATCTCTCTCTCTCTCTCTCTCTATCTCTCTCTCTCTCTGTCTCTGTCTCGTTTAACTGTGCCAGAAAAAAAAACTATCCAAACCGGAGTGATTTTTTTTTTCTCTCTTTTGTGGGTCAGGACTGTATGTGAGGTGTATTTATGCGGGAAGCAAGTCGTCTGCTTCTTGCGGAGGAGTGGCCGTGACGTCAGACCGACGCCGGGCTCTGATTGGCTCTGATTGAAGGATAGTGGGTGAGACCTCAATGCAGCCCGGTTGAGGTCTACCCACTATCCTTCATTCACAGTCAATCAGAGCTCGGCGCCGTTGGAGCAAGAAAATTCAATCACGTCGAGCATTTTCTTTCTATTGAGCTGCAAACTTCCTTTAAAGAAATGTTAAAATACAATATTATTTTGAGGGAAATTATATAACTAGAAAATAAGGGAACAACACACAAAACACTTTCTTTTTCGTGTGTCTTTCCCTTATTTCTGCTTAGGAGAGAAGAGCGTGTTGGTTCAAGTCAAGGATGAAGAAAGCATAAAACAATTAAAACTGGGACAATACAACACATCTTTCAACTAGCAACGGACGAATAAAAATTTCAACAGCGAGCAGCCGACTATACCCAGGAGGGAAAGGGAGGAGAAGGGGAAAGAAGGGGAGATAAAACGAGAAGTGCAAGTCAGTGAGGGGGGTTTATCTCGGATTTTAAAAATTCAACCTCGGTTTTCGTCAGCAGGAGAGATTAAAACTGGGTATTGTCCCAGTTTTAATTGTTTTATGCTTTCTTCATCCTTGGCCTTATTTCTATTTCCCGTTTCCCAGCAAGCTCTTTATTTGAAGAAATTATAACATCGAAAGAGTTCCAGAGCAAAGAATTTGGGGATATGGGATACGAGTATAAAAAGTGTAACTGTTATTCGGCTTCTTTCGTATTTTTGTTCGTTTATTAGTTCGTGCCAAGGTAAAAACTCGATCACAGAGAAGTTCACACTTCAGAGCATACTTTGTTGCAAAGCTATTTCTTTAATAACTAAGAAAAACAAAAGAATATAAAAGAGACATTGGCTGCCACTATAGCGGCGCCGCCTGGTCCTTTCAACCTCGGAATAATTAGTGTTCATTCACTCGAGACACTTTGAAGTTCGGAGATTGAAGGGTGTAGAGCGGCACCATACTCCCTGAATTAATTAGATCAAACTGACGTCTATCTAATTCTCCGTCAGGTCGATTGGAGGGGGGGGGTGCCATACGTGCTTGTCTGTCGGAAAGTGAATTTACTCTCCGACGGACAAGCATGTGTGGCACCCTTCAACGAAGGATGTCTTATGACCAATTTCGTTGCACTTATTGAGCCAGTGCGTGAGCCGGTGCGTGACTTATCCAGTAAAATGGCTTCTAAGTAGGGGTGTGCGAATACTGAAATTTTCGAATACGAATCGAATACGAATAAAACAAAAAACGAGCTTCGAATATCGAATCGAATATCGAATATGTGTCTAGTAATAAAAAAATGGCAAAACAAGAGGTAACAGCTGGTTTTATTGCCTTTTTGAAATAAATCAATGCAACTGCATTTTACTGGGCTGCAGCAGGCTAAAGATACTTCTAGTAATGCACTCGTTACAAACTATCGTGTAGGAAAATTAACTGCTCAACGTGTTCAGAAAGTAAGCGCTCCCATACGTTCCGTGACAACATTTTAGCCAGTAGAAAGACCCTTTCACTCGGGAAATCTGCGAAATTTCACTTAAATTCGAAGAAGTTCGACTTATGGACAAATTTCCCCGCTGCTACACGAATAATTTGAATTTTGGAAAACAAATAATTTAGAAAGTATTTTATTTTATATTTCAAAAAATGGTTTCTTATGTTCACACCATATAAAAGCGAAAATATGCCCTTTTAACGCTTTCATTAGTTATTAATGTGAACCAGTGATGCCAATAAACCCAACCAATATTGCACTTTTCCTCCGCCAGGGGGAGTAAACTAGTTTTTTTTTTTTTAATTTTCGCGTATGCACAAAAAAGTCGAACTTCAGTCGAACCTTGGTCTAACATCACGTTGAAGGTTCGAAAAAGTCCAACTTGGTCGAACTCGAACCTGGGCAGGTTCGCGACATTTTTTAGTGCGCGGGAGTGGCAGGAGTTGTTATCAATGGCGATGCAATGTTCTATTCGCAGCTAGCTTTTTAAATTTTTCACTTCTCAAACATTTATATTAGATAACACTTTCGAGAAATATTTTATATTTATATATCACTCTTGAGAGTTCATTTTATTGTATCAATTTATAGGACGCAATTACATCCCATATTGCTATAAAAGTACCACACAACAAAAGGCTTGGTGAAAAAAAAAACTTAAACTGATTCTGTCTTGTTGCCATCGGACAGATAGAAACGAGAGCAGACCGATAACGCATCAGACTCCTTTCTCAGTGAATAAACATATTCATAAAGGAATGCGTTGCTGGAAGATTATTCTTTACTTGCTCGAATATTCGCAGTTTGAGCGAATATTCGCTCTTTTTCGAATATGCAATTTCCGAAGTATATGCTTCCGAAATTGCATATTCAAACATATACTTCGAATATGCAATTTTCGAATCGAATACGTTTCGAACAAGGAAAATATTCGATTCGTATTCGAGATTTCGAATATTCGCAAACCCCTACTGCTAAGCATTAGCCAATGCTGCGCGCTCGAGCTAAGTCACACCCGATTCCGCGCACTTCAAATTAAAAAAAAAAGAAAAAACACACAATTGGGAGGGAAAATGGTTTAGATGTCTCCACTCAAGCAAGGGGTGTCTGTTTGACTGTGTGAAGGCACTCTACCTTTCGCCACTAACAATCACCGTCTCGGAGAAGGGAGGGGAAGGGGGAGGGGAGGGGGAGTTGACTTTTATCTACGAATGAGGGGCAGCCCATAGTTCTTCTACTCGTCAAAACGCATTGGCAATGTGCCGTTGCGTCGGTTTTAATTTCTTTTCATCGCCTACTCTGCCTACGTTTGAAAAAAAAATCGTCGTAAAGGATTAGATGCGCAGAGAAAAAGGTGCTGACAATGTTGGTCGTGCGACACGGCGCCTTTTAAAATGGCGACAGAGAGGAGCAAAGTTCAGGAGAGGGACGCATATGATTAGAAGCTTACCAGAAGAAGCAAGGTCTATTGTTATTGTGTTGTGTGTATGTTTAAGCAGACGGAAGTTAGTCAGCCCCAATCGGCGTCTGGTGTCTCAGTCGTAGATGAGAACTTTAGCCAGTGCAGTACGAGTGGAAGCCTTGGGTCTTTAAAGTGCATCACGCAGTATAATGATACACGAACGCACGCCGGTACGATTCTCATCCAGATAGAAACGGGCAGCGGTGGAGGGATAGATATCTTTCAAAATCCAACATCATTTCGCGACATCCCGTCTCGCCCAGATACTGAGCTTGCATTTTAGAATGTCTGACTTTCCGTAAATTTAAAATACTGTAAGTGTTGCCTAGCAAAACACATAGGAAGCTGGGGCACGATATTTTTTTTAGGGGGAGGGGGGGGGCAGTGTTTGTGAACATGTGAACAGGACTACGAAAGCACATGGAAGGAAGTATACCGGGTCGATCGGTCCTCCTGTCCCATCTCCTCGATGGGCTTCTTTAATGATCCATGAGCCGGGAGGGTTACGCTGCACTCTGGAGAGATAGCCAGGCCACCAGAAATGTATAAGACGAGGCCGGCCGTACTCGTACTCCTCGCTAGGTCTAGGCAGGTCCTTACGGCCCCTGGAGTTTCCTTGTTTTAATGGGAGCTCTCGCGAACATGAACGGGTGTAATGCAAGCGAGCGGCTGACTTTATACAGTTGTTCCTCCAGTGCTGACATGCACGACTTCGCCAACGAGCGGCGCTGTAGACGATTGCAAGCAAGGACACTGGCCACCGCTATGTCTCTGTTCCTGCGGAGAAGCCCGTGCAATTTCAAGCTTGCCAAAGTTATGATGACGCTCAAGCTGCCTGCGCTTGCAGTCATGAGGCACCAGTTGTGGGGCCATGCTTGCAATTGTATATTGGTGCGACGAGACAACGCGTGACACTGAACGTCTCCCCCCTTCCCCTCCTTCCCTCTATTTTAATTTTTGAATGCGTAGTATTTATATGGCCATACCTTAGCGCTCTCGTATTCGACTCTACAAATATATAGCCCCGACTAGAGCGTGCAACGCGCAACGTGCTCTTGCAGCGGGGGCTTTTCTCAGTGTGCGCTCGACGACAGCAAAGCGATCTATACGTAAAGTGAAAACTTTCCGAAGATCGCGCAAGATCGACGTTTGCGACATCTGTCAGCTGCACGCATAAAACTAAGCGGGCACGGTCATGACACCGTCTGCGAATGCTGCGCACAGATTGCCCATAAGAGGTTTCCTTTTTCTTTTATTTTTTTAACGAGATAAGGTCATTCATTGATATTTTCACTCCAGGCTTCTACCACTAGCCTCCCCTATGCACTAAATCACAACGAAATATGTTGAGAAACCGATTTTTTGCGGACTGCCTAAAGTCTGTCCAAAACGGAAGTTTGCTTGCGGGTTTTGAGTGCCACCAAGCGACAACGGTGGGAGCAACAAGTTGAAGAGGGAGGCTTAAGGGACGCGGCTGCAAGACGAGAGCGCCGCGAACAGCAGCGACACGAAGTCAGTTGCCAACTTGCCGTATACACAGCGGCGGACAGGCAGTTCAAGCGCCACGTCACGGAGAATCCGTTCGGTGCGGTGCGACAGACTGAGCGCGACGGACTGGATTTCGGGCGGGCGCGAGCAGAAAGCGTACCAAATGCTGCGCATTTAAGACGACTTTGAGAAATGATTGAGAGACTGTATCCATGTGGTTGGCTCCAGCGGATATACTAGTGTCGGCTGAGCTCGGTCTGAAACGGAGTATTGGTGGCGTTGCCACAACCCGCGTGCTTTCAAAGATTGTTTATTCTCTCCTGCTTTCTGCTTCCCAATTTTGCATCATTTGCCTCTGTCGGACTTCTATTACGCGATTCCGTTCGGCAAGGATTTACGTGATTACAACTGGAACAGCGTTTCTTTTTGTGTGTGTGTCTGTGTTTGGCCGCTCATACGATGCTCTTGATCGACCTCATGTTCAAATAAATTGCCCTTTTCACGGATAAGGAACTCGAGTGCTTTTCAGAAAAGCTTGATTTTGATGGCATATTGTTTGTTGGGTTTTAGTCAATAAAAATTACCATTTCTAGATGCCAAGACATCCTAATAAACTCACAGCAATCGAAAAACACGGGTGCTAGTTCCTCTTGGGGGGGGGGGGGAAGAAACACCTTTTAGTCTTTTTTATTTCCAGAAAATTCCACCAAGGAAAATAGATTAATTGCGTCGAGATTCCAAACGTTACTATTATTGTTCGTTCTAGGCGCGTTGTGCATTTTATTTTGGCACTAACGTTAAATCTTTAGGTGTAGGCACGGGGTGGGCATCACGTGACTTCTTTGATGCCCAGCTATAATAAGTTAGACAATATATGCACCCACGTGGGGTGCACGTGACGCTGTCACATGCGATTTGGCTGGTTGGTTTTATTGAATGTGCCCGTAGCACTGCGCATGCTTCCGTCCGGTAGGGTTTACGTAAGCGAAGCGAGCTGAGGCGAGCGAGGCCAACGAGGAACCGAGGAGCAGGCGACAGACCGCGATCAGCTCGTTGCCGTCCGTAGTGCGTCCGGAAAGTTTTATTAAAGGGCTCCGGTTGAAAACGAAACCAAAATAAATAACTCGCATCAGTTCAGTGGCGCGAAATATGCTCACAGCCGACATAGTACGTCAATGTTAAGCCTCGTACTCCACTAAAACCGATTTTAAAGATGCGACCAGCTGCTCTCTTTAGCAGGTGGCAAGCGGGTTAGCTTTTAGTCGAGCAACACTGGCGACGCGTACCGCAGACCCACACTGACGTCACGTCTAGGACGCACAGCTAATCAATTCAGTGTTGCCATCCCTATCAAGCAGATAGTTTCGGTTTTGCCCTCCGAAAACAAACTTTGAGCCGTGATATTGATAACACTACACACGATATCCTGAATAAATATACACTGTAATTCAGGGACACTCGATCGCTGGGCTGAGAACAGTCGTAATCCCAAGTTCGAAAATATTGATCGGAGTTACCCTTTAAACGAAACTCGAGGGGCGGACGCGGTGCGCGATATGCCAGCTGAACACGTTGAAAAACTGCGCCTGCTCGATCCCGCGTAAAAGCAAGACCGACGAGACGTGTAAGACCTCATGGGCCACGATGAGCCACGACGAGGACGAGCCGAGCCGAGCCGCTGTGCAGTTTGAGTAAACGAAAGCGTCTGGCGTTTCCGAGACCAACTAAGATGGGGCTTTGCAATGTGAACGGCTGCAGAAACCTTCCTCTGGGAGTTTCGTTCACTGGCATGCCCCTGTTGGTTTACGTCCGGAACTTCTCAGTAACCTGAGCTTATATAAGCGGCTCTCTCAGATTTCCGAGAGACACCGAGCTGCTCAAACGATGGATTTCGGCTCTTTGTTCCAACATTCACTGGACTTCATCGAAGAGGAGTTTCGTGCGCTTCAATTCTGATAACTTCGACAGTCGTGCCAGGTATATATGTGCCCCTGCGGAGTCAAACTGAGTTGAAACGTCGGTAGCGATACACCTTAATGAAACGCCATAGTCAAACTCAACTGCATCGTTCAATATTGGTTGCAAGGCATACAAGGCGCTCGACGAGACCTTTCACACGGGCGTGCAAACAATAATCGCTGTCGAAAATCGTATTTCAATTTCAATCGATGCAAAACAGAGTTCTCAAGCTGAACCAAGTCACTCACATCGTTAGAAGGCTGGTATTCATTTGCACGATTATAACGGAGTGTTCAAAAACTAATTGTTCGAATTTGCTGATGTTACGCGAACAAATAAGAGGCAGCAGGCGCAGTCAGCTGCTGCGATCAGACCAACTAAACAAGCTACGCTTCAGAGTAACGAAACTTACACATACTGGAGCTTAAAACCATTGTTGCCAGTAATCTGAGACTTGCTCTGAAATGGCAGAAAACGCTTTTCCGTCCTCCACAAATATTTAAATTGTTCGCGACACGAGCAGACCAATATTAATTGAGCTTCCTAACACCGAATTGAATGGCGAGGAAGTCACACTTTTAAACCAGACGATCGGCAGTTGCGTCTGCTCTGTGCTAAGCACCAAGATGGCGGCGCCCACAACAATATCGGGGAACAGAGTGCCGACATGGCTCTAGCTGCGATCATGAGCTGAACCACGGTAAAACTGGGGGCCACTCAGTTCGTAAAAGCAGCCACGTACCATTTAATGGTCACGTGTGGTTCATATTTGAAGGAAGCAATGGCGAGGAGAACGAGAAAGAGGCAAGCGACACATGCAAAGGTGCAGGCGAGCTGGACAGTATCAATGATGATGATCACTGGGGAAGGTGAACGGGGGGCACAAAGGACAAACACAAATCTCCAAGCACAGCAATGGTGCTTGAAACACGTCTCCGTCCGACTGGTGTGTTTATAGCGTCCAATAGAATGGTCCCTCGATTTCCGCCTGGTGAGGTCATAGAGGGGTCATGCTGCCGCCGTTCGCGATCCCGCCTGTGTCCCAGCAGCGATGGTAGATGTGACAGACGCCCGTTCTCTTACAGATCGCTCTACAGTGTTACAGTTCACGGAAGCTTAGGCAGCCAAAAGTTGGGACGCCGCGAGTATAGACCAACTCATGTTTACAAACAAACCGGAGCGCCCCTAGCGGACGCCACTGGCGCCGCGCATACGCGATGGAGTGTAAGCAAAAAGCTCGCCGCCGCCCACAAAAAACAAACAAAAACATTGGAAGGCGATGTTGTCGGCGCCATGGTGTGAGTCCTCGTGCTCTTTTTCGCCTTGAGCGGCCTCAGTGAAATTAAAGAGGGTCGTTGCACCGCAAAACCTTGCATGAATAATGTGACGTGCGGCGATTTATTCCGCGTGGACGCTTCAGAATGGACGCTAAAACCTGGTTCGCACGATGAGATTCTGTTCGCTATTTTCAATCGCGACGTCGCTCGGGCTAGTAAAGCGTGGACCGCAGCTGAGATGGTCGACGTCGATACTGAAAATCGTAAACAGAATCGGTCATTACAAGTCGGTGATGGCCACAGGTAACAATGATCGACATCTCCTTGTATCTACTGTTTACACTAAGCCTACTTACCTGAACCAACCTTCAAACTTAACTTAGACTCTTTTGAGGCCTGCGCTTACCTCTTATCGCAATTACCTGGTCAACTTTTGGTCTACGGGCCGCCGTCGTTTGAACGAGCAGACGACAACAAGCAGAAACGTTTGAAAGAGCAGACGAAAGTTCGAACGAGGAGGCAGCCGTTTGAACATGAAGGCGCACTGAACATAGTCTGCAGGTGGTTCGTATCACTTGATAGTTTTTCCGCGTTCATGTTGGAACAAAACAAATAAATTTGACGACCAGAAGTATCCGTGAATTAGACTTAAAGTGCTTCCCACACAAGCAATCGTGATCCGACGGCGCCTGGCTTTTATTTTTCACAGCACCTATGAACGTTCTCAGACCGAACTGAACAGGCAGAAAACACATGAAAACTGACCTTCAAACCTTTCCCGACACTTGGTACAGCTCCAGTCGTGGCGTTTTGACGAGAAGGCAGGTTTTTGTCTGGTTTCTTCTAAAGTAACACTGTAATGCACGTCCCGCATGGTGAGTTCCGCCCACAGCCCCATACCGGAAGTGTTCCCGACGCGCCACCACCGCGCCGTGACGTAACAGAGCTGAGTTCGTGTATAGTTACTTTCGATTTCTCTTGTAAAGTCTCACCTCCATTTCTACGACCAACCATCAGGACAGCAACATCCGGCAGCAGGACACTTCGACTTCTGTGACGTCATTTGTTGCCACTTCGGGATTACTTTTGATGTATACACCAACTCATGTTTACAAACAAACCGGAGCGCCCCTAGCGGACGCCACCGGCGCCGCGCATGCGCGGTGGACGGTGGGCAAGAAGCCCGCCGTCGGCCATAAACAAACCATTGAATTGCGTTGTAGTCGGCGTCGGTGGGAGTCCCCGTGCTCTTTTTCGCGTTGGAATTGTTGATTCTACGTCCTCCTAATAATGTCTGACTACTTGAGAAGCTTCAGCAAAATTAACGAGGCAAAACTTTGCGTGAATAATGTGACGTGCGGCGATTCGTTTCACGTGGACGCCGCAGAATGGGCGCTAAAGCCTGACTCCCACGATGAGATTCTGCGCGATAGTTTCACTCGCGACGTCGCTCGAGCTGCAAAAGCGTGGACCGTAGCTGAGATGGTGGACGTCGATACTGAAAACCGCAAGTAGAATCGGGCATTACAAGTCGGCGATGGCCACTGGTAACAATGATCAACATCTTCTTGTATCTACTGTTTACTCTTAGCCTACTTTCCCCAACCAACCTTCAAAAGTGTTTTGAGGCCTGCACTTAGCTCTTATCGCAATTACCGGGTCAACGTTTGGTTTAAGGGCCGCTGTCGTTTGAACGAGCTGACGACAAAAAGCAGACAAGTTTGAAAGAGCAGACGACAGTTCGAACGCATGCGCAATGGAGTGCGGGCAAGAACAACCGCGTCCCGCGTCAACAAACCATTGGAATATCACGTTGTCGGCGTCTGTGTGAGTCTGCATACTCTTTTTCGCGTTGGAATTGTCGATTCTACGTCCTTGTAGCAATGTCTTGCCAATTTAATCGCATGAGCGAAATTATCAAGGCTCATTACGCCGCGAAACTTTGCGTAAATAATTTGACGTGCGGCGATTCATTCGCATGAACGCCGCAGAATGGACGGCAAAACCATGATGACATTCTTCTAGCTATTTTCGGTCGCGACGTCGCTCGTGCTGCAGAAGTGTAGAAGGTGGCGGCGATGATCCACGTCGATACTGAAAATCGGAAGCGGGAACAGACCAAGCGTAACAAGTCGGTGATGGCCACTGGTACCAATGATCAACATCTTGTATCTATACTGTTTACACAGAGCCTACTTAAGTCTTTTGAGGCCTGCAATTACTTCTTATTGCAATCACCGGATCAAAGTTCGGTCTACGGGACGCTTTTGTTTGAACGAGCAGACGACAAAAAGCAGACAAGTTTGAAAGAGCAGACGAAAGTTCGAACGATCATGCGGCCGTGTGAATTTGAAGACGCACTGAACCCGTGGGTTCTCCGGAGAACTTGGCGGTTTTCTCTCGTTCGTGTTGGAACAAAAGAAATACATCTGGCGACCACAAAGTGTTGCCCGCACAAGCAATCGTAGTTCGACATCGTCTGGTTTGCCCTTTTCACGGCTACTATCCACGTTCTCGGACGAACGGAGGGGGCAGAAACACATGAAAACTATCTTCAAACCTTTCCAGACTCTCTTGGTACAGCCCCCGTCGCAGCATTTTGACGAGACGGCAAGTTTTTCGTCTGGTTTCTTCCAAAAGAACCAGGAATGCATGTCTCGCACGGCGACTTCTGCCCACCACCCCAGACCGGAAGTGCGCCCGGCGCGCCACCACCGCGGAGTGACGTAGGAGAGTTGAGTTCGTGTATACTTCAACGAGGTAGAGGGGCTTAGAGCGATAAACCGGGGTTCCGGTCTGCACTCGAAAGTGACCCCCATAAGGCGGCTGCCATTGTACGCAAATGTGACCACTCGTCACATGACCGCACCAAATACATGACGTCACAGGAAAGATGGCAGCGCCCAGGCAGCGGCTGGTCCCAGCTGGGCCGGAGCTTGTCGGTTGCGTTGTTTGTTGTCGTTCGTGTCGGCGAGTTGATTTCAGACGCGGAAGCCGTCATATGAGGCCGGTCGAAAGCGACTTCAGAGTTCAGCGTGGTGTCTGACGTAGGTATAACGTGGAACAGACGGGGATATTGCCACGAAAGAGACAATCGGCCCTACGTTGCTTGGATCTCGGATTGATTCGGATACTGCAAGTTAATTTTAAGGCGACGTTTCTGTGCTCTCGTTGATTATCGGAATCTTCGAGGTCTGCAGTGAAGCGTGTGCAATATGTTTGGATACGCAGTTTAGCGTCGGAAATTGCGTGAGTCGTGCTTGGCAGTGTGCAATCGTGGTGCCGCTTCGTTCAAATGACCGAAGGCTCACTTTGGTTGTGCGGCGCACCGGAGAGCTGACTTCAAGCGCTTCAAGTTTGTAGTTTCTGTGCCGTGCTTTAGGTGATGTTGTGCTACTTCCTAAATTGTTCTGGCGTAGACGTGCACTTTCACGGAGCACAGGTGTTGCAGTTGGTATTGATTCCGCTTGTCTGTCGCACGTTTCGTCGACACAAGTTTCATCAAAACTCGGTACGCGAATTGCAAGCTGTATGGACATTTCATCGCGCGTGTTACCTATCCAGTCCACCCGTTCACGCCGCTTTGCGACGACAGTCTGCAGCGGCTCATTACTAGAAAAGTGGTTCCACATCCATTTCAGTTCAGTTCGTCCACGGCAGTCGTTAAACCCTGAAGGAGAGGATTTATTCGAACAGAATGCCTCTAAAACAATGCAGCTTTTTTAGTGGTCAGGATAGACTCTCTTCTGTCTGTTTTGTTATATTGTCACAGATGCTTGCTCCAGTCCTATTTTCTATCAATATTTACTATTATGGAAAGTTCCAGGCCATGCTCAGCTGTCATCATGTGTTCTGGTGGAGGTGCTGCACACTTTACCCATAGCCCTTCACTCTGTGTAGGCCCTGGCGGCTCCTCAGCCGAGTTGCCCGATAACAATTAAGACACGGGTAGCGGATTATCCCGCGTCTTAAACGCCCGGCGAGCCGTGAACCAAGTCCTATCCCAAGCCCGGCAGAAAAACCGCAAGACGAGCGAGTACCGCAAGGACGAACCTTGGAAACGCACCACGAAGAACCTGAAATCCGAGCCAGTCGCTGCTACCAGCAAGAACCACCGGAACTCGGTCTTTTGCCAGAAAAACCGAAGCTGACTAAGCCAACAACGACAAACCTGTAGAAGCAAACCACGTCCGCTCGCCTGATCGTTTGCATGCCCGTCGCACCTCGCACTCCGATGCCCTTTCACGCAAGGTGTATGAAGACGTCGAGGGCTGGATTGAAATATATGGCCGTGTCGCCCACCACTTATGGTAGACGGACAACCAGCTCCTGCAGAACCTATACTTCTCGTGGAAGAAACTGCCAGGCACTGGTTTGAGAACCACGAATCCTCCTTAACGTCATGGGAAGTTTGCAAGATCGAGCTGAAGTGCACGTTCATCAGCCAACATTGACCAGGGAGAGCCGAATTCCCGATTCTGTCCAGGACGCGGCCCCAACGAGAGCGTCCCGCCTTCGTGGAAGATGTTTTGGGCGTGATCGAGCACCCACGCCAAGCCTGATGTTATAGAAGACAAGAAGCTAAGAATCCCATGTCCCTCATGTGAAATACAACACCTCCGGCAGCCTTGTCCGCAACTCCACGACAACAGTCAATGGGTTCATATCACCGCGGCTTCCGACATTGAATGTACACCGCAGGCCCGAGCCTGTCGCTATCAACAACTCCCCAGCTTCTTGACACTCGAGTCGTCCAGCTGCAACTTCGACGCCAGCCTCCCAGGCATCCGCGACATCCACGACGTTGTCCGGAAGGAGACCAGGAAGCTACTTCCTGCCATCAGTTGCCCGGCTTTTATTTTGATTGCGGAGATTGTTTCGGTACAAGTTCGACAGGCTATTCATCTGGAGTCTTCTTCGAGCGAAGCGGCATCTGACGATCCGAGGACGACTTATGCCACAAAGTCACGACGACCGCCATCGGCTACCCGTTACTATCCAATGCCGATTCAACGAGACACCCCAACGCCGAAGCATTCATACATGCCCGAGCTTGCTGCATTGATGCAGAAAACTACCAGTAAAATTTGCGGATTAGAAGCCAGCCCTGCAGCTTCAGTGCATCAGATGTCAGTGGCCGCACATGACGTATGATTACGAGACGGCATCAGTTGGTCAAAGTTGCCACTCGACCAAACTGAACACCGACGTGCCAGGAGCATCATCCGACAACAAGCAGAACAGGTACTATGACTGAACGCCTGACACGAGACTGTCGCAGAAAGAACTCGTTATGAAACCATTTCCAAAGAACCAATAATGACGTAATCAAGTGGAAATCAACATATTTGATACACTAAACTAATAAATATATTTCCGCTCGCCTTTACGCCTTCAGAGTCTCTACACAAAGAATTGTGTTCACCGCACGTGCTGGAACTTTTGAGGACACTCGCATCTCTGACCCCTCAATATCAATTAATGGGACATACCAGACTGGTTGCATTGGGCTGCACTCGTTCCACTTCTCCTGAACATATGGCGCATCCGAAAACCAACTCCAGTGGTGTGAAAATGTTATTTATAAATTTATTCTCTCCAGGGGCCTTTGTAGGCATTGCAGAGAGGATACTTAAAACTACGCACATGGTAATAACATTAAAGCACACTGCTGTAACTTGTTAATTGCAAAACAAACACACCTCTGAGCATCTAGTTTAATGGTATGTGTTCATGCATTGTCATATAGCAGGACACTTCCAATACGTATGACACAATAGACCCCTTGCAAAACCCCATCAAGCAACACAACTGTCGCCATTTTTTTCGGTGCAAAGCACACGAATATACCCCAGTTCACGTCGAACGCTAATGCAGCATTCGAGTCCAATAGGCGCTCAGCCGAGTTCACACTGATGGCGGACATAACATTCTTGTCTAACAAATGCCCAAAGTATCAAGGCCTTTGGCAATTAGAGTAGTAGGTACTGTAATTCGTTCCATCACAATTTGGCAAGCGGCGAAGGCTACAGTCTTGGTGAGTCAATATGCATGTTGGAGAGAGGCACATGACAACATATCATCAGAGTACTCGTCAGCACAGATTTGTCACATGCCTTCACTCCGTCAATCTGATTGGCACGAGGGGGCTGTGCCGGTTGCCCTTTTCCAGGTTATGGTAATACGAAGTATAGGCAGCCCACACTTTAGAAAGAAGTCTATTGAAGAAACCGAAAGGAATGGTAGTCAACATTTTTCAACAAGACTGCTTTTCGGGCAAGGGGTGAACACAAATATGAATCATCTTGTACAGGTAACTAGAACAAGTAAATAATTGACCGAATAATACAATGCACTCTTGATGAAAAAAAAGTATTGCTGCAATAAAACCTACGAATGAGAAAAATGTGCAATTAATCTATGCGTACACCAAAAATAGCAAGTCGAAAAGCATTGAAGCAGGTGCCTGCAACAATTTATTCATACCCCCACTCAATAAAAACGTCATCCTCGCAGCTGAAAATAAGTGTGCAATTCGCACTCACAAAAAAAGGAAGAAAAGCGATCGAATGTAGAATCGTCGATTAGCACAAAAGGTTAAAGATCGCAGGAGCTTCCTCGCTAAAAGTTTCTATGGTTATTCGGTGACGCAGGGCTGAAACAACTTCCCCTAAGTCCTCACGCGACGTATACTTTTCGCTTCGATTCTCAGACGTTCAAGCGAAGCTAGAAAAATGCGAATATATTATGCTAGGAGTTATTTCGTAATATTGTTAACAGGTACAAAACGTAAAGATCGCCGGAGCTTCCTCGCTAAAAGTTGGCTGTGATTATGCAGTTACCTCATGCTGAAACGAATTCCCCTAGGCCCTACGTCCGACGTATACATTTCGCGTCGATTCTCAGACATTCCAACGTTCAAACCAAGCTAATTGAAAGCGAAAATTGCATGCTAAAAGCACTCAAAGTTCTATCGACCCTCGAACACATCCGGGTATCCGAGAACCGGTACGGCGATACGGCTGATGCTGTCTCGCAGGTGTTAATATCCAGATGATACAGGGCGATCTTGCGGAAAAAGGTAATAAAGTCTCATTTCTTCATATTTTCACATTATACCTGCGTCAGCGAGCACGAAGAAGACCGAAGTCGTCGGAAAGCAGCTACACATCGCGGCTACCGCGCACCGAACAAACTCGCATTCCCCAGCTCTGGGCACTGCCATCTTACCGGTGACGTCACGGCTCTTGTGAGGTCACGTGACGTGTGGTCACTTTTGCGTACAAAATGGCGGCAACCGGGGGTGCCACTTCCGAACTTCCGGTTTATCACTCTAAGCCCCTCTACCTCGTTGGTATACTTATAACTTTAGATAGAACGCTAAACACACGAATCGGAGACGCGTTCCAGGTATTATATCTAAATTACGTCTAACGGCGTAGAAGCTTGCACGCAAAAAAATCCGTGGAAACATTATACTAAAAAAAAACGTGTCCTTACCTATTCACCTTAAAACAAAAAAAGAAACGCTTTGATAATTTTTATTACAGTATTCGTTTAAGAGGAACCGTTATGTTATTCGAAGGTTATAAGTGATTTTCTGAAATTTTCAATGGGTATAAATGGTGCTCCCTCTCGAGAACTGGCTCAATTCATCATCATGTATTTGGGGACTCCATTGGCCGCCCTTTTCCCATTAAAATTAAAAAAAAAATCACTTTGACGTATAATAAAAAAATGGTTAATTCTGAAACTTTGCCATTCGTTTCGGATCACCAGCGCTACCACTTGGGCAGAGACTGAACATTCCCTGATGAATCGTTAACTTTTTGCGCTGAAAAAACGCTCTCCTACGTCACGCCGCGGTGGTGGCGCGTCGGGCGCACTTCCGGTCTGGGGTGGTGGGCAGAAGTCGCCGTGCGAGACATGCATTGGCTGTGTTCCTCTGGAAGAAACCAGACAAAAAACCTGCCTTCTCGTCAAAATGCTGCGACGGGGGCTGTACCAAGAGAGTCTGGAAAGGTTTGAAGATCAGTTTTCATGTGTTTCTGCCCACTCCGTTCATCCGAGAACGTGGATAGTAGCCGTGAAAAGGGCAAACCAGACGCTGTCGAACTACGATTGCTTGTGCGGGCAACACTTTGTGGTCGCCAGATGTATTTGCTTTGTTCCAACATGAACGAGAGAAAACCGCCAAGTTGTCTGGACCACCCACGGGTTCAGTGCGTCTTCAAATTCACATGGCCGCCTGATCGTTCGAACTTTCGTCTGCTCTTTCAAACTTGTCTGCTTTTTGGCGTCTGCTCGTTCAAACAGAAGCGGCCCGTAGACCAAACTTTGACCGGATGATTGCAATAAGAAGTAATTGCAGGCCTCAAAAGACTTAAGTAGGCTCGGTGTAAACAGTAGATACAAGATGTTGATCATTGGTACCAGTGGCCATCACCGACTTGTTACGCTTGGTCTGTTCCCGCTTCCAATTTTCAGTATCGACGTCGATCATCGCCGCTACCTTCTACACTTTTGCAGCACGAGCGACGTCGTGACTGAAAATATCGCGCAGAATCTCATCGTGGGAGTCAGGCTTTAGCGCCCATTCTGCGGCGTCCACGTGAAATGAATCGCCGCACGTCACATTATTCACGCAAAGTTTTGCCTCGTTAATTTTGCTGAAGCTTCTCAAGTAGTCAGACATTGTTAGGAGGACGTAGAATCAACAATTCCAACGCGAAAAAGAGCACGGGGACTCCCACCGACGCCGACAACAACGCAATTCAATGGTTTGTTTATGGGCGACGGCGGGCTTCTTGCCCACCATCCAACGCGCATGCGCGGCGCCAGTGGCGTCCGCTAGGGGCGCTCCGGTTTGTTTGTAAACATGAGTGTGTGTATACTTACGAATCTCTGCTATCGCGATGTACTGCGAATACTTCAGACATCTTCATACGACGTCGAGTTCTCTATTTCCCTGCATGCTTTCATATTTCCCCCATATTATTTTGAGCGGTTCGCGAAACGATCTCTAATTAATGCGTGAATCTAAAGTGAAAATTGAGCAGTCCAGCGTTAATCTAGAGTACAGTCACAGCGATAGCCGCGACGAGTGACGGCGAAGTCGGTGGGCATCGGCGTCGCGTTCATTCACCTTGGGGTGCTCGAACAAAAGCGTTTTGAAGAAAACAGACGTCTGACAATTTTGTTTGGAACGCTTTTGCTTGTTCTTACAGCGATAGCTGTTTTGTGCTCTTCCCACTACTGCAAATCACGTCCGTTGTTGATGTTGCAGTTGGCAGACGTTGCTAGTAGTTGTAGTTGGCGACCTAGGCGACCGTCGACGCTGCTACCAAGCCCTTAAAAAAGATCGCCCGCCTTTCGCGGTAACAATGCTGGAAGCTTGAGCACCACTCAAGAGTCGAAGAAGCAAACCAAAAGGCGACCCTGGATTCCCTGGTGGAGTTCATCAGGAAGTCCGGGACTTCCTGATACATTCATCTAACAGCGCCATAGTCATTCACTCCACCTTGCAAACCTACACACCCCCATCCCCTTGTCTTAGGGCACACCACCCATGGACGAGGATCATCATTTTCATAAAAACGTGTTTTCAATCAATCAATCAATGGGTGCGCTGCGTGCGAAGCGAAGGGGGGGGTTACCACTGAGCTACGGCCACAGCGTAAAAACCCGCTCTATGCTTAGGTCCGCTTCAGACGGGGCAGTTTCTCCCAACAACTTGACGTCCAACACCAGCAACACGGGCCGCCCGCGTACACACGCAGCAACCCAATTGCTGCGATTTGCCAGCATCATCGTCAAATATTATTTTTCTTGCACTATATAAACGCACAGATACGCGCTAGAAAGGGTGTTTGTATATCTTTAAGTTGCGTTGGGAATAGTAACTCACATTTCTGCAAAAACTTATATAAAAAAACGATTCATGTCAAATTAGAATTAAGCCTTTATTTGTCTTCATCATCGCCGCCACAGGAGTGTCAAGTGAAAATATCGCGTCCTTGATGGGCTGTTGTTGCTTCAAACATCTCAAGGTTGTCTGAGTTGCTCGCCCGTTTAGAGCCGGTCGAGATCCAAGCAATTCGTGTCGCAGCGCCAGGATCTGTAGGAAAGCTAGGGAACAATCCGTCAGCAACACCGAAATTGCTGGGAAAGTTTCCCCGTCTGAAGCGGGCCTTTGTTTTTGTAGTACCCGATGCAAATCCCCTTTATCCTGGGAGGGGGGGGGGGAGGAGGGCTTTATTCGATGTCCATTGCACGCGCCCCCTCGAAAACAAAAATAGCCGATATCAGAATGCCGTTGTAGCGCTGTCAATGCCAGGAGCTCGTACCGAAAAACGCGCTATCACTCGCTCCGAAAAAAAAAAGAAAAAGGAAACAAAGAAAAGCGTTTGGAGCAAAAAGGTTAGATCTCTATTTCGTTCCGAATGCTCTTGTTCACGCACCCCGCGGTGCGTGAACAAGAGCGGCCGTTCACGCGTAGCTCTGTGGTGAGGCTTCACAGGCGGCGGACCCAGGATCGATTCCCACGGGCGGCAGGCGATGTTTTTCGAGGATTTGGCAACGTCGACGAGAGAGATCGAAAACTACATCCTCCTCATTATCAATAACTACAACTTCAACCACGGACATCGTTTACAGTGGTGGGAAGTAGGACTTGTTTCTTAGGCGCTCAGATAAGCCTAACAATTCGGCCTTACAGGTCAGTTTTACCGGCATTCCGTGCCCCGCGGGGCCCTTCCAGGACTCGACAGCCCGGAGAAGACACCCGAAAGCCAACCCGCACTGCCCGCGGGGCTCGGACGCCAACCATCAGTCTTTTTGGAGAGCATTTTGACGACACCGGCCGGCAAAAGACGCTCTGGGACGAAGGCCCCGTTCATGCAGCAGAGGAATGCGAGCCCCTACCCGGACCCAAGCAACATCACAGGACACCCTACCAGCAAGGTCAATTGGACTTTTCAGCACTCTCACCACAGGACAGCCAGTTTTTGGTGGCATGTACCCAAGAACGCGAAGCGATAGAAAAATTTATGCAGAATCGAGTATCTTCGAGTTCTACATAAAGAATAAAGAACTTATTGAGTCGCTCTGCTCCAACAGTGGAGCCTACGAAGGAATGATCACGAATGGTGTCACTTTTCAAGAATACTTCACGCACAAAATCGAATTCGAGACTTTCCGAGCTCAGCGAAATTCCCAGACACCATCCCACCAAGGCGAAACGGGTGAGAAAGAATCGCTGACCCGGTCCACCATGACGGCAAGACATAGCATGCATTCCACATCAACCACCTCGAATGGAAATTCATTGACAGAATTCGAGAATATGGAAGATGATAGATATCAATTTCAAGGTTCACAAAAAAGACAAGAAAGACAACGTGCCAACTCCACTTTACTATCAACAGAAATCCACGCAAGCAACACAGAGAACACCCAGGCACACGGTCGTACTGAAACCAACGTGCAAGGAGCGCATAGACAACTTCACCGGCAGAGTCATTGTTAAAGCGATGTAAAAGGCAGAAATTCAAAACAAAGATGACTTCTCCGTCCACCGCAACCAGAGATCTAACAGTTTTGCGATCACAACAAAGAACGCCCTCCTTACGAATAAACTACTCGACATCAACCAAATCTTAGAGGACGAACAATGCTACGAGATAATACCCTACATGGCGGTTTGGAATGATCAGATCCGCGGAGTTATCTACCTTTCCGGACACGACGTGCAAGAGACTCCAGAAACTCTCATGGAAAGTCTCGACCGCAGAACACATACGATCGTCGCAGCTCGTCTCATTGGACGGTCGGGCAGGACCATCTTGATCGCTTTCGATGGGAAATCTATTCCAAAGCATGCTCGTTTCCTATGCGAAATATTCAGAGTAACCGACTTGCGACCAAGACCTCTCGTCTGTTACTCATGCCATGAAATAGTCAACAAATCGGATGTCTGCCCTAGCGGCATCAAGCGCAGTGACCGATGTGGTCACACTTACGATAACGAGTCCGGATGTGAACTACAGCCTAAATGCATAAACTGCGGTGGTCCCTACATCGCCGCAAGTAACGACTGCCCGAAGCGAAAAATTCCCCGAAAGGTCTCCCAGCTCAGGCACCCCAGAGAAAAAGACCCCCTCGCAATATGACAAAAATAAACCTAGCATCCCCGTGCATCAAACTCTTCACAGTCATGGACAAACCCCCCCCCACACACACACAAACAAGGCGCATGGGCAGCACCTTACAACGCCAGTCCCTGCTCCCTAAAAAAGGTGTGTAAAGGGTGTATTGTTACCCCTTTGTCCCATAGAATACACCCTAAAAGTTCACTTCGACGTACAACGCCCTACAGTCGAGCAAACGGCCCAAAATATAACGAGGGGCTTGATAGCCATGCGGTACAACTTATTAAAATAGCTAATGTACGTGTTACTGACTACAAGAAAAAAAATAATCGGGGGAATTCTTGGCCCTACTGTAAAAGCTCTGTGTTTTCTTTATGTAATCTTTGATAGGTACTTTAGCAATTTAAAAAAAAATTATATCGCACCGTTATCAAGCCCCTCGTAAAATTTGGGGCCGTCTGTTCGACTATAGGGGCGCTTTACGTCGAAATGAAGTTTTGGGGTGTATTATATGGGACAAAAGGGTGTTAAGTGATACCCTTTATTTTTAGAGTGTACGTTCCACCCATGGTATTCGGAAACATTCCAGATTGCACCACATCAGCCGTACAAAACCTGCAAATTTGTCCCGCAACAAATTGCTGAAACTCCAACTGGCAACAACAACATAATCACACCAGCTGCGAGCAACGTCGAACGGTAATGGAACAACGCATGAACAGAGTTCACAAATCCCTCGAGAACACCTCGCAAACCCTACGAGATATACTCGAACAACTCGATGATCAACTTGCCGAAACACGACGACGAAAACCAACCAAAACGCAAGGCGACATTTCCTTGGGTTCTACACTGGAACTACATGGGTCTAATAACAAGGCAGCGGAACTCAAAGAAGATGAGAGAAAATGAGGGAAAACAAACCTCATATCATCCTTTTACAGGAAGCAAACGTTGAGAACTTCGATATTCGAGGGTACACCACATATACTCATCCCACCATCGTCCGACGATCCCGCCGCTACCAAAACCAAGAATTCCTGGTGCAACTTATAGCCAAGCAACCACCCTCCTCTTGAACAGTACAGCACGATCACAAATAGATACCTCGCAAATATGTAACGTAGCCTAAGAAGTTGTGGGAGTTACGTTGCACGTATAGGCAATCAACAATTCGACATCCACAAAGTCTACGTTAGTCCGGGACAGAAAGAAGGAGACGACGCAGACTGGTTCGGTACCACAGTGCAGAGGCACCGCACCGACACTCATCGCTGGAGATATGAGCGCTTAACACCCTCAGTGGGTGTACAAAAAGCTAACAAACGAGGACGGAATATAACCAGCAAATGCAAGCAACTGAAGCTGTTCCTCCTTAACGAGCCCGACACCCCTACAAGGATTGCAACAAGCACCAGGCACAACGACACAACCCCGGACCTCACACGGGCCACGAAAAACTTCAAAGCCCCTGGCATGCGTTGCCGAATCCCATGCTCAGTGACCATCTATCCACAGTAATTCGACTTAAAACAACCACTGCAGCCAAAAACAACAGGCGAAATTCGTTAAATGGGATGTCCTCTGCACCGCCAAAGCCGCAAGCAGGAAAGACACCTTGCCACCCGCATTCAACAGGCCCTCAAGGTTGCAAAGACAATATACCAGATCAGAGAAGATTTGCCTACACCCGACCTTCATCTCCTTAATCTCTGGGCTAGTGGCCCCCAAGCGCTCTAGAGATACCGGAAAAATAAACAAAATCGAGCACTTCGGGCCAAACTTAACTTAGCCACTGCAAGGGCCAAACTACACACCCTCGAACTTAGACGAAGCAGATGGTGGGCACACTGAAGCTCCTTAGGTGAAAAGACTGAACTAAAGAAGGTATGGAACACATACCGAGGAATGAGCGGCCAAACCAAAGCAAAAGCACCGGTTCCAATCTCGCATTCCGGCTAAACATAACAGAAGAGCTAGCAAAAGCAGCGGGAGACAGTTTCTTCCCTCAACCAGCCAAGGAACCACCGGATACCTGCTAGGCGCCAGAACCCATAAACGCATTGCTTCCTGAATACTGCCCCTTCACCATGGGTGAGCTCTTGGACGCTCTAGCAAAAACAAAAAGCAACACAGGTCCAGGCCCGGACCACATTACAATCACAGCACTCGGAAACCTTCCGGATAGAGAAATGCGTGAGCTCCTAGACGAGTACAACGAGATATAGGAATCCGGTCACCTCCCCGATGACTGGAAGATGTCCACTGTAATGCCCATTCCGAAATCAGGCAAACTCAACAATGACATCCAGAACCTCAGACCCATCTCGCTAACCTCCAACCTATGTAAAGTAATGGAACGTATGGTGCTGGCCAAAATAACCTGGATCCCAGTGTAACACAACAGACTACACTCCATGCAAACTGGATTCCGTCTACCCCTGTCCACACAAGACAGTCTAGCCATGATTCACAATGACATCACCAAATTTCAACCTGCCGTACAGCCTCGTGCAATAGTTGCGATCGACATAGAAAAAGCGTTCGACTCCATCCCACATGAAACAGTCATTCGAGGAGCAAAAAATTGAGGGCAACATGGACGGATACTAAACTTCATCAAATCTTTCCTTCACCGATGCCAATTCCAAGTTCAGACTCGAGGCACCACGAGCCGCCTCACAAGAAACACGGTAGGAGTTCCCCAGAGAGCGGTCATCTCCCCAGCATTATTTAACATGGCCATAGCTGACCTAGCATTTTACCTGCAGGCAATACGAGACGTACGTTACACCATGTACGCTGACGACGTCACCTTATGGATCCACACAGGCACACCCAACATTCAATAAAGGCGACTTCAAGAAGCCCTGGTGTCACCATGGACTTTATGCAGGAAACAAATATAATCTCAGCCGAAAAGACCACCTACACAGTCGTCGTTTTAAAGAGGGTTACAAAGAAAAACATCGGAGACACCATTAATTTGTACGTTGACGGCACCAACATTCAAATACAACCAAGTGTAAGGATCCTCGGTCTAACAATCGACGAGGATGGGGGAGCACGGAGCTGGCTGAACCAGATGAAGATTCAATGGAGACGCGGCCTTAACGTTATCAGGAGAACAACAGCCAAAGCATGGGGGGCAGAAGAAAAATCTTTACAACTAAAGGTACGATCACTGCTTGTCTCCAAAGCCATTTACGATATAATTACCTCCGTCTTACCAAGACCCGGCAAGATCAGGTTGAAACCCTTAACAAGGCAACTATGAGAGTTATCACGAGTTTACCCAAGATAACCCGCATTCTCGACCTACACAAAGCGGCTCAAATGAACACAATCAAAGAACTAGCAAAAGATGCACAAAACAGTCAAAGAGACCGCCTCAAAAGAACCGCACCGGGAAGAATCATCCTTAAGCACCTCGAAGCAACGAACTTTGAAATTCCATCTATAGCCACTTCTCCTCCTCCATGGGAACACGAATGCATAGCAGATGTCAAGCCTATACCACAAAATCAAAGTGAAGAGCACTCTAAGAGGAGAACAAATGTTGCTAAAAGACACGTTAAAGAAATAGAACATCTCTTTCGATGTAAGACCAATAAAGTCATTTACACAGACGCATCGCAGAACGAGGACGGCAGGACAACCATTGCTTGGTACTTATTCCGCGCCGGCAAAACAAACGCTAAAATCCTCCCTTATACTGCCAGTGCCAAAACCCCTGAACTCCAAGCAATCTTTTGAACACTAGAAAACGCCCAAGAGGGTGAGCACCCGACATAAATCTTCATCTAAATTGACTCCCCAGAAGCTGTTAGAAAATGCAGGAAAGCCAGCAGCAGTAACAAGACTGTGACTGAAATCAAAGCTACGGCCCGCTATTTACGAACCGAAGGAATCAACCTCAAAATTTCATGTATCCCGGGACACCAAGATATCCCGAGAAACGAAGAAGCCCATGAGGCCGCGCGGAGCATGCTGCAAGTAACCGGCTCCGCACAAGGCCTCATGGACTCCTCCGCCACAATATCCCACACTCTTAATCTGGGGCCGTCAAGCGTCACGGCCATAGCCGTGACGTTCAAAGTTTTCAGGACTTAGCCGCGAACTGATCCGGCCCCGTCAAAATAGCCGTGTACAACGTCACGGCTGCAGTTGGCCCTTCCCCTCTTCGATGGTGCGAATAGCTATATAGACCGTTTTATCGTGGGTAGCGCCATTTTGAGAGCGAGAGAGAAAAGGGGAAAGGGCTACCGGCGCTTTCCTCCTTTCTGATTGTGTAGAAAGAGGGAAAGTCCCGGATGAGAGGCTCGGCCGGTGTTGGGTGTCTGCTGTGCCCCAACTTCGTTCGCGCTTTCTTTTGTGTCTTAAACTCGCAAACTTAATTAGAGCCGTGGTATTGGATGGCGACAGTTCCCCGGTCATCGGGACACCATTGCTGGGTGATAGGGTGCACGAAATAGCGACAGAAAGCGTCGAATACTGCCCGAGGACATATATGTAGCTTGCATGGAATCCGGCAAGACGAGTGCGGCTGCAATGTTTTTAAGCTCCTCGCTTTCCGCATGACTGGAAGTGATGAACCATTCATCAATTTTCGCTTGCAATGGGCCTATTTCAACGTAGCCGTTTTTAGTAATCAACACGCGATACACGAAACGGGAACCTCAATTAACTTTTGTAAACACCCGGAGCTGCTACAGATCGTTTTGCTGCGCTGCTTTTATATTGCGTTTCCGTGTTCTTATATTTCCTTGTCGATGAACGACGAAGACGTTCTACATGTACTTATATCGAAGCGCAGAAAGCCTCAAAGCAGCCACGAATTATTTTACTATTTGATGCAATATTTTGAGTACTAACCTTCAATTTCTATCACTGACACGTTCGCTGCCGCTGTTCCCCCGTCCCCGCACTGGCGGATGCCATGACTCGAACAAAGAAACGTGCACACTGGGCTCGAAAACGCAGATCGCAACACACGAGACGTACCCTGCAGCGACTATCCAGCTCTTCAAAGCGCCCAATCAACGGAAACAACCCACCAGCGGCACTCCAAGGAGCGCTTTTGCCGGCTCTCTGGTATCGCGCAGGAGATCGCGATTCAGGAAAACCGATAGAACTACCTTTTCAACAATTTCTAGCCTCACCCGGAGGCGGAAATAAGCCTTCAACTAAGTGTTGTAGATGATAAAATCGAGTCAGTCACCACTGCAAATTATTTTTATTAAGATAAATTCAGTTACAAATTTTTACAATCTGAAACAGCAGTTATCACGAGAAAACTGGCACGCACCTTGCGAGCGTACCCCATGTTCATTGGCGGTACAGCGTTCGGTGCGCGCTCCATTCACAAAATGTTCCGAGCACAGTCGAGAGGATGGCGTTGAGGAAACGTGTTTTCGGTTTACAGACGCAATGCACTGCCGCCGAGACCAGGGTCATGTGGAAAGCGATGGAGCTTAAAGACATTGCAGCCGCTCTCGCCTTGCCGGATTCCTTGCAAGCTACATAGGTCCTCGGACAGTATTCGACGCTTTCTGTCGTTATTCGTGCACCCTATGACCGCGCAATGGTGTCCCGATGACCGGGGGACTGTTGCCATCGAAGCCCGTGGCTCTAATTAAGTTTGCGAGTTTAAAACAGAAAAGAAAGCGCGAACGAAGTTGGGGCACAGCAGTCACCCAACACCGGCCGAGCCTCTCATCCGGGACTTTCACTCTTTCTACACAATCAGAAAGGAGGAAAGCGCCGGTAGCCCTTTCCCCTTTTCTCTCTCGCCCTCTTTCAGTAAAACGGTCTATAGGTGGCTCCGTAGGCGGCCCTGTAATTTTTGGCGGCCCGTTTGTGCAGGGCCGGCAAAAGCGGGCCGGCTATGCGCATATTAGCGAAAAAAAAAACCACTATGCTCTCCGCTAGGTGGGGGCAGTTGAGGCCGCCCTGCGTTCCCCGCGGGCGCAGCCAGCTGGCACGCATGCGCATAACGATCATTTCTCTTCTCGGTGTGCAAGGACGATTAATTTCCGAACGTACAAAGTAGTAAGTACGAATCTAATCGAAAGCATCTGCGGGTGACATTTGTTTTCTTATCATGGTGATGTAAGCCTTTGGTAGAGTGAATGCGCCGAAACCGCGTGACGGTGAGTTAGTTCTTCAGGATGCTCACGTCGAAGGATACCAAAGAATTCGACGCGGGTGGTGTAACCATGAGGAATCATGTGAATGCGATGGGTTCACGGCCCGCTGATCTGGCGGCACGACCAGCACGACCACCACTACTGAGCCAACTTGGCTGGTGCCGTTACTGCGGGCACAGTCCTCTTCAGAATAGCCGGCTGGGTAATTATGGCCAGCTCACTGGCTAGTAACGGAGTAGAGTCAATTGCTGAAAGAGTTCCTTGCTACTAACTTTTGTCCTCACGCAACAGAGGCGAGTGGGACCTGTCCTGGACGATACAGGTATCTATGCACAATATTTTTGTAATCTAGAAGCACGTTTGGAATCGCATCTTTTCATATTATTCGGATACCGGCTGGCGTCGCCGGGGAAAAGGCGGAAAACAGGTATACTTCGTTTCACCTTAGCATAACTGCTACAGCGCGGACTCTTTGCGTTTGACGCCGGCCCGGCTGTGCACAAGCACTCGTGGTGGGTGACAATTTTAAAGTTATCGGGTCAAAGTCGCAGCCCGCACGGTTTGCCTGTGGTAAGGTAGAGGCAAAAAGCTAGCCGATCTATGCCTCGACGGTGGCCACCAGCATTTTACGGCGACAACGTGTAAATAGTTTCTGGGGAGTTGCCACTTCTCAGAAATGTCCGCCGATAGAGCACGGTGTATAGGCCATTCCATTTAGCGCTCTCTGGGTGGCACCATTTTGTTCGACAGCAGCGCCCTCTCCATACATCCGGAAATCCAGCGGGTTCGGCTGGGTAAAACGAGAGAGAGCACGCCCGACTCCGCTGAACGACAAACCGGAGGCTGCTCTCCATTTTTGGGCTGTAGCGGCGGGCTGTACGGAACATCGAACTCCCGCTCGTGGCTGCCGTTGTGAAGTGGTTCGCGTTCTTAGAATAGTTATGGCTACTCCAAAATCAGCCTATAGCTCTCTGTTGTTCTAGTTCGGCAAATGATCAACTAGCATATCTTTTTCCGTTACTTAAAATAGCAGTTGAGTCAGCCGGCCAGTACTACTCTCAGCTACTGCATAATTGCGGTAGGAGAGCACGTTTCTGTTATTATTTCAGACTTCCACTCATGGTCGCTAAAGGCCTACACCAGTACGAACTTTGTATAGTAATAAAGGTACAGTAACCGGATTTACTTTTCGCCGGAGAGACCGGCCAATCTGACACAGTTTTCCCTATTTGTTTTTTATTTGCACGCGGCAACAGCACAATTGGACCCTGTTAGTCTTTTTATCTAGTATAGTATTACACGATAACAAGGCATACCCAAAATCTGCGTATCTGCGCTTGAAATTTCTAAAATGACGCAATATTAAACAGAGGTTGTAGGCCAGCCGGATGCTAACTACAGCCCACTCGGCGGGGACGACATACTGGGTGAAAGGGGAGGCCATTTTTTTCTCTCGCTTTATTACCCTCTCTGCTATGACCCTAATGGAACGGTCTATACGGCGCACTCATCAGCTTGCCGTCCGAGGTATATGGTTGCGCGTCTCGGCCGGCGTCGACGATCGCGTTGAGCAGGGAAGGACGGCTCACACAGGAACATTTATACTAAAATTGATGATGAATGCAACATCTAGAATACACTAAGTTTGTCCTTGTGCCTGCACCCTCGTTTGCTCACGCGACCGTCGACGTCGGCCGATACGTTCTTTTTGTGTGAATGAGCTTATAAGCTTTTATCAGGCCTACTGAATTTAAGAAATGTATTGTATTAAACAATGTTTTGAAAAAAAAAAACAGTCAAACTATCTGTTTTACAATATTTAACGCAGTTTAGCGAGGTCCTTACCCTGACCTGACCATACTTTAATATTTAGTAATTACAGAAAGTTAATTATTCAAAATTTTGACACCATAATGATTTGAACGTCAAACTTTATTAATTTTCATATTAAACAAATTAGCTTTTATGTGCAACGTGTAGTTTTTGCGCAACGATTTAGCCGGCGTTTCAAGACGCAGCCTGTATGATATAGCCGTGGACCTGTAGATCCTAGCAAGTGTGACAGCCTCAGCTCCCTGCCTGGTGGCGCCAAAATTTACTGTTTTGTTCCACTCTCAAACTGCCACCAAAGCTATATATAGCTTTGGTAACAGTTCGGAGAGTGGAACAAAACGGTAAGTCTGACGCCACCAGGCGGGAGCTGGAAGCTGTCCGCTCACCACGATCTACACGTCACTTGCCAGGATCTACAGGTCAACAAAGCACAAGCAGTCTGACGTCATATGGATGCACGCTATGGGGCTCTATCCACGTGACGTCAGACTGATTTTTAATGTCGAGTAACCTGCAAACAAGCATGGCCGCCGAAAGCAAATGCGGTATCTAATTGCCGAATTTCTTTTGCTTTTATTTTCGTTTTCCATAGAGCATATGAATAATCGTCACGTTAGCGGCCATGTTTGTGGCCTATGACTCAGCATCTGAACAAACTCTAACGTCCAGCAAGCTACTTTCTAAAAAACCAGCTGTTTGATAAATTTTGAGAACGTAATTAAGATACAAGACATGTTCTCTCTCCATATTCTCTATAACAAAATGCTGAAGAATTTTAATCGCAGCAGCATCATGCCTTGATGACAGAGGCACTGGCCTTCGGACGCGCCGCGGAGACCCGTCTTGGGCAACGAAGCTCCGGCTGACTGCAACACACTTGGCTCAGATAGCGCACATTCAACTGCGGCGGGTCCTAGTTCGCCGAGTGTGTCAAGTGAAGCAACGAACATGCTTCCACCAATGTTTCAGCAAGTGACCCAAGTTTTCATATACTTTTCTATTTTATTGTTTGAATGTGGTATTTATTACAACAAAGCACCACCTGTATCTTCAGCTGTGCATCTAATTTAAAAAATAAATGGATTGTTTACCTGCGGACCCACTCTTCTTGTAAACGTTTAGAACCCCTCGGCCTTGCCCTTGAAACAATTAATGTACAATTACTTTCCCTAGAGTACTGGGGAGGCCAATATCTGAAGTATACGAATTGAACTTGCAATGCGTTTGCCAGTATATTTTGCGACTCAAAAATAAAATTGCGACGTGACTATGTGCATGACGTCTCACAAGAAGAAAGTCAGGCTAAGCACCACGTCACAGCTTTATTTTTATGGTGAAAATTTCCTGTACTTTTCAATACCCCGGCTTTCTTTTGTGGATCACAGTCCTGGACCCTCCGAGATACTCTGCGGGGAGTGGACGACGGGACATTTTTATAGCCAGCAGAAAACGGGCTACCTAGAGGACGGGCCAGCTAAAGAACGGGCCGGCAAGACCCAACTTGTCGCTGCAAATTTTGGGGCCACCTAAAAAGGGACGGCAAACGGGCTGGCAATTTTAGGTGGTCCCAAAAATTTGCCGTGACAAGTTCGATCTCATTTGTCACGGCTAAAGGTGGCTCCCTAGTTGGCCCCAGATTGAGAGTGCACCGGGGACCCCAATACCGATGAAGCTAATACATTCGCGATACAAGTGCGGAAGGCGAGGCTGACTGCGCTACCTCCAGCTGAAGAACACCCGCTCCCATTAAAATATTCAAGGCTGGGAGTGGGTGTGCCTACGGCGCTTCGCTACAAACACGGCCATTACACCAGTTCTACGAAAGCGTCTTTACACACCAACATCAGAAGACGACCCGGTCCCTGACAATAACTGCACAGTATGCCATGTACTGGCTAACTTCAGACAATTTATCTGGGATTGTCAAGCGACAACAGGAGAACGACAGCAAGCGACCTTAAGACTTGCCGCCGGACTCACACTACAAGACTACGAAAACTGAGTTAACCCCAAAAAACGTCCTCCAGACAGGAAGCTAATCCTCGACACCCTTCTTGACTTCGTCAAGAAGGCGGGCTTAGCCCAATATATATAACCACTGGCCCTTTCTTCCCAACATCCCAACCCCTACCTTCTACTCGCGTCCACCGAATAAGATGACTTTCGTCAAGGTATCCGGTGTCCCCTTTCTGTAAGAAACCTATTCTCACTCAGTGGTGGGAAGAGCCCGTAACAGCACATCGGTGTAAACATATTATCTCTGTATTCTTAATTTTTGATTTACGGGTTGATTTGCTGCCGCGGTAGTAGTTCCTTACACAGCTGAGAAACATCCAGGAAGATAATTATTGTATTGGTTTTTATCAAGCAGAATCTCTCGACATTCTGCATCGTGCAGTCGCTGTGTTGACTTCGTATTTTATGGCGTAGCTCTCGCTTGTAGTGCCTGCTAGAGTCCGGTACAGCATAAGCTAGGCATACGTGCACGCATGCACGCACACACACTCGCGCGCGCCCGCCCGCCCGCCCGCCCGCTCGCTCGCCTGCCCGCACGCACGCACGCACGCACACACAGACTATAAATTTTGTTTTGGGACACCCCGTACTTGTGTAAATGCCGCAGTATAATTCGCTGCTGAGTGATTCTTCAAACACGCCCTGGACAAGCCGCGCGATCTGTTTCTCAAGCGTTCAGTGTTTATATAATGTTACTTAGAATCATGGCCAGCTAAATATCTCAAATTCGGAACGCGTTTTCTATTTTAAGAAGGATTAGAGGGTAGAGTCGTATTAGGGGCGGATTAAAACTAACTTTTTCTTTATTTTTCAAAAAAAAAAAAAGAAATAGCCTAGAGAAGAACAGCATTTAAAAAGTTTATGAAAATTTCTTGTGTCTGGCACTCCGTTCACAAGTGCCAAAGGAAAGATGCAGCTGCACTGAGCAGAAGGAAGACACGCCAACCTTCGTATATTTTTACTTTGTCTGTGAAGCGCGAACAATATTCTAGAATTTCAATAGCGTTCCGCGATCTTGAGGGTGTTTTTGGGAGCGACAAGGTAGAGGGCCAAATGTTATTTTAAGCGAAAAAAGGCGTCAGCATGAGGGATCAGAATGAAAATATACGTAAGCTTACAATCCTGAATACTCAACCGCATAATCCTCGAAAAAAACAAATCATGAGATTCAGAATAATACCGAGGGAATAGAAGGTCCTGTTCCGAGCACTCGCGGAGACTCAGATAGAAGGAAGAAATATGAACAATCCGCACCGTTCTTTGGATTCTTTTGAAAACCGACGCATCGCGGACAGTGTCGAATGTTTGCATATAGATTCGGGACTGTATACAATCGCGCGCGTGTTGAAGATTCAGTAAGAGTAAGAAAAACAAAAAGGGGGGGGGGTGATATAGACCCCCTTTTTTCCACCATGCCTTTGGCAACCCAAGGGATATAGACGGTGCAAATACTCTGGAGATATAGTATGTAAGTATACGCCTCCGCAAAGGAAATGAAATAGTTCCTTCATACGGTGCCTCTTTGTGTCTGCGTGATAGAATTGCTAGTAAAAAACAAAGAAAACAACAAAAAAATAAAAACCAATGTGCAAAACTCACGAAGGAACGGCAGGAAGATATCTTTGTTACAAACTCCGAAGAATTTATTGACCAGCCCATCCAAAACTGAACAAAGCTTCCCTAGAATAAAAAGGGGAAAAGAAGAGAAAAGATAGAATAAAGCGACAAAGAGAAAACAAGCAAAGAATTTAAAAATAGAGAATGATAAATAACAGTAAGAGGAAAAGGGCAACAAAAGAAAACAAGTAAAAAGAAAATGCAAACGTAAAATGAAATGAAGGTATAAGACAACGGAAAATATAGATGGAAGGAGAAACAATAGGATGTATCAAAACAATAAAAAAGTAATATAAAAGAAAAAAAAATATCGGCTTTTGAGGCACGGAATGTTGGACGTTGGATAACACGCCTTCTGCATTCCCGAGACAGGTTATTCAAAGCCCGCATTCCCTACCGGACGCCTGAAATTGAGTGAAAACGTATTCAAATAAAAACATTAATTCTTTCTCGAACTGCAAGTAGGGAATTTAGGTCTAGAAAAACATGTTTCAAAAGCACACACACACACACACACACAAAAAGCGTGGTACTTAATTTTAAAATTACATGCCTAGAGCCGCGTTCCCACTGCTGTAATACTGTACAAAAGACGGTCAGCAGACAGTCTCAGAAGGCGTGCTTCTTCCTTGTGCCTGTCCATGTTTGTCACACAAAACCTGCCTGCATATATGTCGGAAGCCTGCTTTAAGCAAACGTGCTTGAAAGTCTAGGGCTGGGTGAAGATTCAAACGTTTAACCTGATTAATTGATTAATCGCTGTTTCGTTCATTCCCATACTTAATAGTTTTTTTAGGGGCGAAGCTCGTTAGGGGCTAGCCATGTCCGTATGTAGCTCCGGCGTCCGATGCTCGTTCTCCTGCTCGTGAGCTCACGTGCTCCGTGCTCACGAGCACGTGCTCGTGTGGGGCAAAAAAAGAAAAAGATAAAAGAATGGAAAAAAAAATATTAGGGGGCAGAAGCATTTTTTAGGAGGTTAAGGCTGAACTCCATGGGACGAAAATGCTGCGAATAACCGACGAATTTTGCCCGGCGGCTTTTGCTCGGCGCATGGAATCAACACAGTGGCTGCTATGTCGCGCGCAAAGCGAGCGTGCCGTCGGACGGCGATCGCCAGTTATTCGCCACATAATTCGTTCCATGTGGAGTTCAGCCTTCTAGCCATGTCTGTATGCAGCTCCGGCGTCCGTGCTCCTGCTCGTGAGCTCACGTGCTCGTGTAGAGAAAAAATAAATAAAAATAAAAAAAGATGAAAAAAAATCTGTTTGCGTAGTCGACAGGATTTGAACCTGTGCGGGGAGACCCCTATGGATTTTTAATCCATCGCCTTAACCACTCGGCCACGACTGCGGGACGACTAGGGGCCTCTGAGATGTGCTATACTTTGTTTCAGCTTAGGCCCGAGCGCGGCCTATGTTATGAGCCGAAGGGCCAATCATGCAGCGCAAAAGCGCAGCCGTCATGCGTGCTCTCGACGCTTTATGGAACTAGCCGGCAGAGGAGCACGCACAGAGAAACAGCGAATACCGGCTGGTCCTATCAACTGCAGAAAGCTCGCCATGACGTTGTGCCTCTTTCGCTGTTTGATTGGCCCTTCGGCTCACAACATTGGCCACACTCGGACCTAAGCTGAAACGAAGTATTGTCACGAATGACAAGTGATGAGGCGGCGAATAACTGAGTAAACTAATCGTTTAATGGGGCGAACTTGTGCCCAAAAATAAAGAAGAAGAGAAAGATAACAACAGAGCGTCGCGGGCGTCGAAAGCGGCGAAGCAGCAAGATCGAACGCTGAGGCGAAACTGACCGCAGCTTGCCACGCGGAGCTGCTTTTGTACACGCGTGGGCTTCTGGAACATTCGGCGCAGAAGGTTTCGGTGCGTAGAACATTCTGACCTCGAATCAAGCAAGCGTGGTTCTCGAATTTACCAGAACATTACATTAGATGTCAACAAAAGGCGTCGCCGCGGCCAGGAATCGAACCCTGGCTTTTCGCGTGGTGGGCAGGCGCTATAACCGTTAGGCCACGCGCGCGCTGCCTACTTGGCAAGCTGCGCGCGCGGCATTACTCCCCCTTTAAAAAGTGCATCGCCCCGATGCAGCACAAAACAAAACAAAGCAAACAAAAAGAACGGTAAGCTAAAGAGTCATTTGGAACACATAAGGTCCACAGTCCTATCGAGCGTAGTACGGCTTCATGCGCACGACGTGGACGACTTCTGGTCGTGGAGGGCGGCGTGATGAAGTCCGTGTTCCGTCGGGCATCACCTCGTAGTTCAGATCCCCGAGTCGACGAAGCACTCTGTAGGGTCCGAAGTAGCGCTTCAAGAGTTTTTCGCTGAGACCACGGCGGCGGATCGGTGTCCACACCCACACCCTGTCTCCGGGCTGGAAGTGGACGTCCCGACGACGAAGGTTGTAGCGGTCAGTGTCGATTCGTTGTTGTGCTTGAATCCGGAGTCTGGCGAGCTGACGGACTTCTTCTGCCCGTTGGGCAACCACCTGGGCGTCGTCGCTTCCGTCGACAGCCGGTTCGTGGGGTAACATCGCGTCCAGCATTGTCGTCACTTTGCGACCATGAACCAGTTGAAAGGGTGTAACCCCGGTGGTCTCTTGCACGGCCGTGTTGTAGGCAAAAGTGACGTACGGCAACACCTCGTCCCATGTCTTGTGCTCCACGTCGACATACATGGCGATCATGTCGGCGATAGTTTTGTTTAGCCGTTCTGTTAGTCCATTTGTCTGCGGGTGGTACGCAGTGGTTCGACGGTGACCGGTGCCACTGAGACGAAGGATGTCTTGCGTCAGCTGGGCCATGAACGAAGATCCACGGTCTGTGATGAGGACTTCAGGGGCGCCGTGCCGGAGGACAATGGACTCGATGAAGAACTTAGCGACTTCAACAGCCGTACCTGATGGGAGGGCCTTCGTCTCGGCGTAACGTGTGAGATAATCGGTGGCGACGATTATCCAGCGGTTTCCCGATGTTGACGGCGGGAAAGGGCCAAGTAAATCCATTCCGATCTGCTGGAACGGCGTGGACGGGGAGAAATCGGATGCAGAAGTCCTGACGGCTTCGTCGGCGGTTTCTTGCGTCGCTGACACTCGTGGCATGATCGAGTGTAGAGGTGAACGGTCTTCGGCAGCCTCGGCCAGTAGTACTTTTCTCGAATCCTGGCGAGCGTCCTGCTGTAGCCAAGGTGTCCGGCTGTTGGGTCGTCATGGCATCCTTGGAAGATTTCTTCACGAAGGCTGGAAGGAATAACCAACAGCCATGCTCTGCTGTTGTTGACGAAGTTCTTTTGTACAGCACCCCTTGTCGTATGGAGAAGGTTGGCAGGATTCGTAAGAAAGCACGGGGAACCGTACTTTCTTGTCCCTCTAGGTGCTCGATGAGTGCTCGTAGTTCAGGGTCGTCTCGCTGGAGTGCGGCCATGTCGTTGACATCCAGAGCGCCGAGGAAACACTCATCATCGTCGTCTTCGATGCAGGCAGGACTGGCCTCGACTGGGGCCCTTGACAGGCAGTCGGCGTCATTGTGCTTCCGGCCGGACTTGTACACCACGGTCATGTCGAACTCCTGCAGTCGTAGGCTCCAGCGGGCGAGGCGTCCGGAGGGGTCCTTCAGGTTGGCGAGCCAGCAGAGCGAGTGGTGGTCCGTGACGACGCGAAAAGGACTTCCATACAAATATGGGCGGAACTTTGTTATTGCCCAGACGACAGCAAGGCACTCCTTTTCAGTCGTTGAGTAGTTCGTCTCAGCCTTGGACAGCGTCCGACTCGCGTATGCGATGACTCGCTCTGCCCCGTCTTGCATTTGGACCAGCACCGCGCCAAGTCCGGTGTTACTGGCGTCCGTGTGGATCTCTGTTTCAGCGAGCTGGTCGAAATGGCCAAGAATCGGGGGCGTCTGCAGTCTTCGTTTGAGCTCGTCGAATGACTGCTGGTGTTCTTCTTTCCATTCAAACTTCACGGCGTCCTTCGTGAGGTTCGTCAGGGGTGCAGACAGCTTGGCGAAGTCACGAACAAATCGTCTGTAGTAGGCACAGAGTCCGAGGAATCTTCTCACGGCCTTCTTGTCAGACGGCGGCGTAAACGCAGCTACGGCGCGGGTCTTCTCGGGGTCAGGGAGAACACCTTTGTTGTTCACGACGTGGCCAAGGAACTTAAGTTCACCATAGGCGAATCGACACTTCGTTGGCTTGAGAGACAGGCCGGCGGTCTTGATGGCTTGAAGCACGGCTTGAAGTCGTCTCAGGTGTTCGTCGAAATCCCTTGAAAATACCACGACATCGTCCAGGTAGACGAGGCAGCTCTGCCATTTCAGACCTGCCAGCACGGTGTCCATGACACGCTGGAAGGTGGCTGGTGCTGTACAAAGTCCGAACGGCATCACTTTGAATTCGTACAGGCCGTCGGGAGTGACGAAGGCAGTTTTCTCCCGATCGCGTTCGTCAACTTCAATCTGCCAGTAACCACTCTTGAGATCCATCGACGAAAAATATCGGGAGTGGCGCAGTCGGTCTAACGTATCGTCAATGCGGGGGAGCGGATAGACATCCTTCTTCGTCACAGCGTTCAGTCGACGATAGTCCACGCAGAACCGCAGGGTCCCGTCCTTCTTCTTTACAAGGACGACTGGAGACGCCCACGGACTTCTTGAGGGTTGAATGATGTCGTCGTCGAGCATTTCCTGGACTTGATCTTGAATCACATTCCTTTCCTTTAAGGAGACTCGATAAGGCGACTGATGGACAGGGAGCGCGTCGTCGTCAGTAATAATGCGATGTTTCGCCATCGGTGTTTGGCGTAGCTTCGACGACGTCGCGAAGCAGTCGCGGTATTCGGCGAGGAGGTTAATCAGCTGGCAGCGCTTAGGAGCTGGGAGCTCGGGGTCGATGTCGAGCTGCGGTGGCGACGTGCTCTTCTGCTGTGATGACGAGGTTTCCTCAGAGATTGCGGTGACGACGGCTGGCGTCTGAAGCTCTTCGACGTGGCCCACGGAGGTACCCTTCGTGAGGTGCTGCGGCTCCTCTCGAAAGTTTGTCACGAGAACAGTTGTACGTCCTTCTTGGAAGTCCGTTACGCCTCGTGCGACGCCAATACCTTTTTCAAGGAGCAGTTGGACGCTGCCTTCCAGGAGAGCTTCACCGTGCACGGCTGCGTCTGTTATGACGGTGACGAAAACACTCGACCGCGGCGGCAGATTCACATGGTCGGCGATAACTCGGAGCGCAGGTGACGTCGTGTGGGTCTCCATCGGCGGCAGAACGGGCTTTCGGAGTGTCAATTGGTTTGCCCCGAGGTCGATGACGGCGCCATACTCGCAGAGAAAGTCCATTCCGAGGATAACGTCCCGCGCACAGTCTTGCAGAACGACAAACTTCACAGGGCACGTCTCACCGTGGATCACGACGCGAGCAGTGCATCTTCCGACTGGTGTAATGAGGTGTCCTCCGGCGGTTCGTATTTGAGGTCCATCCCACGGCGTCATGACTTTTCGAAGGCGGCGGGAGAGCCTCCCACTCAAGACTGAGTAGTCTGCTCCGGTGTCCACGAGTGCCGATGCGTCGAGTCCGTCGATAACAACGTTTAGGTTGTTGGACACCGTTGCAGAATCGTCGTTACGATGCGGGGCGTCGGGCGAGTGGGAGCGCTCCGGCGTTCTTGGAGGCTCTTTGCTTCGGTCGTCTTCGGCAACGCCACCTCCAGGCGTTGCCGCACTTAGTTTTCCCGGCGACGTAGGGGAGACAGGCTCTCTCGGCGGGGTCGTGGCGCTGGAGACGCTGAACGTCTGGGCGATGGCGAGCGAGATTCACGGCGGAGAGACGGCACTGAAGAGGGCGAGCGTCGGAGGTACTCCTCGATATCGCGAGGGCGTTCGCCGTACCTCGGGCGTGGGTCGTTCGGGTGGAAACCACGCAGCCCAAGTCGACGGTAGGGGCAGCTGCGGTAGATGTGGTCGGCTTCCCCGCAGTGGTAGCAGAGCGGGCGTCGGTCGGCCGTTCGCCACACGTCGGTCTTCCTCGGCGATGGTTGCTCCGGGCGGACGTACTGCACCGGGTCGTCGTGACGTCTGTCGTTTTGCGGCGCAGGAGACTGACGTCGGGGCGGCGCGACATAGGTGCGAGGCGGTGGCCGTCGGGCCACTGCGGCGTAAGTCAACGTGGGCTCCTCGGTGGCTGCCACGACGACGGGAGCCTCTGGTTGGATGGCTCTCTGGACTTCTTCCCGCACAACCTCGGCGATGGAGAGCGAGGCCGGGCGTGCGGCAGCGGGCAGCAGCTTCTTCAATTCCTCCTGGACGACTTCACGGATAATGTCACGGATGCCGGGGAGGGTGGTGCCCAGGTCGGATCCAGATGTCGCCAGAGTAGTTACGCCAGGGTGTCGTTGGTAGTGTCTGGCGCGGGCTAGCAGGGCCCGTTCCATATTTGTCGCCTCCTTGACGAATTCGTCGACTGTTGTCGGGGGATTCCGGATGAGACCGCCGAAAATCTCGCTTTTCACACCCTCATCAGGTGGTGCAGCTTCTTCTCCTCGGTAGCCTGAGGATCGGCGCGGGCGCTCAGGCGGAGAACATCCTCGACGAAGCTGGTGATGCTCTCATTTAGGCCTTGGGTTCTTGTCCGCAGGAGATCTTCGGCCCTCTCACGTCGGTGTTGGCAGGCAAACGTCTTCTTCAGTCCTTGCTTGCACAGCTCCCACGACGTCAAAGAAGCCTCGTGGTTTTCCAGCCAGTGCCTCGCAGTTCCTTCCAGCGAAAAGTAAAGGTTCTGCAAGCAGTGCTCAGCTGACCACCCGTTATGGCGGGCCACACGTTCATAATGTTGCAGCCAGTCCTCGATGTCCTCCTGGGCGTCTCCGTGGAAAGGCGTCGGAATTTTGGTGCGACGGGCAGGTATACGACGGTGGCGGCGGACGGGTTCTGCGACGACTGGCTCTCCATCGCTGGCCTCGTTGGCTGCTTAGTCTTGGGCGGCAGAAGTCCGAATTCCGGTTGTAAGCCTTGGGTGCGACGACTGAACCGGATCTCGGAAGTGCTTTCGTTGGTTCTTCGTGGGCTTGGCGTCGGACTTGCACTGCGGGCCCTCGGAGGGTACGCGGCAAGGGCATGCGGTACCCAGCACCTCCACCAAAATGTCACGAATGACAAGTGATGAGGCGGCGAATAACTGAGTAAACTAATCGTTTAATGGGGCGAACTTGTGCCCAAAAATAAAAGGAAAGAGAAAGATAACAACAGAGCGTCGCGGGCGTCGAAAGCGGCGAAGCAGCAAGATCGAACGCTGAGGCGAAACTGACTCCGGCTTGCCACGCGGAGCCGCTTTTGTACATGCGTGGGCTTCTGGAACATTCGGCGTAGAAGGTTCGGTGCGTAGAACATTCTAACCTCGAATCAAGCAACAGCGGTTCTCGAATTTACCAGAACATTACATTAGATGTCAACAAAAAGGCGTCCCCGCGGCCAGGAATCGAACCCTGGCTTTTCGCGTGGTGGGCAGGCGCTATAACCGTTAGGCCACGCGCGCGC
>JAZHYW010001068.1:0-43170 GCA_037355805.1 Ixodes ricinus | reverse complement strand
AGTAAGTTTCTTTGAAATGTTTCATATTATGGGTTAGGTTTTAAAGGATCATTTTTTTTTGCAGACATCATTTTGAAATGCTTTCCATGATTTAGGTGCGTATGACAAATGTAATGTTGGATAAAGTGTTTAGCTACTGGCTTGTCCTTTATTTACAATGAGATTTAGCGGGTTATATCAAATTCTTCATAGAATTTTGTTTTCCAGCTTATATACGTGCAATTATTGTTATATATCGTCAGGGGTTTTTGCAGATAATATTTACGTGGAAAATTGATGTGTAGCTCGAATATCAGCGGTCAAAATGAACGGTAAAGTTGGCAAGGAGGCAACACAACCGCCGCGTGAATTTTTTTTATATATAAATATAATAGCGGTCATCTCAATTAAGATTCTGATGTTTACGGAATGTGATTAAATGGTGATTCGATAAATATTTTGGCGTTTATACTGTCGGCATGTAGGATGGGCGAATATGTTTCAATATAACCCAGGCATTATAGTAGCCTGAATTATTGGAGTGAAGTCTGGATTCAAGGAGGTGCTACGTCTAGGGAGGATGCCTCGTGGCGTCGTCGAGAATAGATGCGATTGTATTTTTGGAATAAATTTTCAAGGACGTTACGCTTTTTTTAAAGCTCGGATTCTTCAGAACAAATTCTACGCAACCGAATAATAAGGCATACTTATTTTCCTCCCAAATGTAGAACTAGAGGTCTGAACCAGATACCAAAGTTTCAGCACGAACTGATATCTTTCAATGGGAAAATAAAGCCCATTTTCGCCCGTTTTCGGTTTCTGACGTTACCCCAACGGTTGCCACCGTACAATTAAATTTACCTGAATTACTCAGCAGACTCTTTGAACTTTTCCGACGTTAACGTTAAAAAGATGGGGACCATTTGGTAACGGAGTTGTACAGAAAGCCTACAGAAAAAGCGTCAGGTTCTACGCTATGATAGCTACCACCCGATATGTCAAAAAAATAATATACCTTACAGCCAATTCCTTCGGTTGCGTAGAATTTGTTCTGAAGAATCGAGCTTTAAAGAAACGTAACGTCCTTGAAGAACACGCTATTCAAAAAATATATCCTGCATCTATTCTCGACGACGCCACGAGAAAAGGCATCGCTCCCTGGAACGTAGCACACTCCTTGAATCCAGACGCTTCACTCCAATGAAACAAGGGGTGCCGTTGGTTATAAACTACAATTCGAACCTATAATGCCTGAATTCATATTGAAACGCCATTTAAACATCCTACATGCCGACGATAAACTTAAAAAAAAATATTTATCGAATCACCATTTGTCACATTCCGTAAGCATCGGAATCTTGGTGGGATGTTATGTCCCTCGTATATATAAAAAAAAAAAATTCACGCGGCGGTTGTGGTTCTTGTTTCAACACTCCTTGCCAACTTTGCCCGTTCGTTTTGACCGCTGACAAAAATTTCGAGCTACGCATCAGATTTCTACAAATATTAAACAGCATATCGACTGCAAAACCCCTGGACGTGATATATATAATAATTGCACGCTGTGTAAAAAGCAATACGTAGGAGAAACAAAACATTCTATGAAAGAGCGATTTTATGGCCATAAGTCTCACATTGTAAATAAAGGACAAACACCAGTAGCTAAACACTTTAACTCCAACGACCACGACATTCATACGCACCTTAAAATGATCATAGTGGAAAGCAGTTTCAAAAATGATATTAAGCGCAAAAATAGAGTCCCTTTTATATATCTAAATTTAAAACCCTAACCCCGCTTGGTATGAACATTTCAAAAGGAAACTTATATAGGCTGTTGTAGGTTTTGAGTTTTTAGTATAGTACAGGCAAACCACCTCCCCATTGCAGAGGAGAGCGGGGGAGAGCTAAAGCTATTTGAGGGAGAGCTAGAAACATTGGGGATGTGGGGATGCCGCCCGCCTTCGCACCTTCTTTTTTCTTTTTTTGCGGAGAGGGGAGATTTTGAGCTGGGAGGCGTTTTAGGGAGTATTTCTCGGTATTCTGTTGAGCGGTGCCACCCACGTGTGACATTTCTGGTGTCCGTTTACACACACTTGCGAGCTTTATGACCTTCGTTTCCTTCGGCGTTATACTGGCATAGGCTCACTCGACTTGACCCCTGTATGTCGTTGTTTTTCTGGATCTGGAGCTCTAACTCTAACGTGACGGAGGCCGTTGCCTGTAATATATCTTCTGTGGTTTCACTAACGAGTCTCGCGACCGTGTTCCCCTTAAAACTACAATTTTTTTTATAAATATGTGTGTTTTGGCGGAATGTAGTTTTTTCATGCTCAAGTGTTTTTGCTTGTACTGTTATATATATGACTTTTTTTATTTTGTTTTTTCCAATGTTCCTCCTCTCCTCTGGTCTTTCTAAAAACGCTTTGCAACTGTATTTCTGCACACTTGAAGAAGGGAAGTCTCTTCCCCGAAACGTCGTGTAATAAAGCCTCTACTGCTGTTCAAACATTTTTCTACGCCATTTTTCCATTGAAGTTTTCAGAAAATCGCATAACTTTTTAATTAGATATCGGTTCGTGCTGAGCTTTGCATCTGTCTAAAATTTCTAGCACTACATTTAGGTGAAGAATGAGCGTTCAGTGACGCGTAATTTAATTTTGCAGAAAAGAAAACACACAAAAAACTTGCAAATTTGTTTTTAGAGAGGAGTGGACACTGTATTTATTATGATGTGTGCAACAATTTTTTTTTGATCAACGTATTTGCAGCTTGAAAGCCACAAAAGCTGGGGTCCATTTTTTTTTCAATCTTTTAATATTGAATGGTTGCTTTAGAGATGACCGACAGCTGTGAGTATATTTGGTTTGCATCAGTTTGAACGGCAAGCAACCACAGAAAGGTGAGTGAGCGCGCCTGAAACTGGCAATTCCTCGACCGGCGGTTTTAGCACAAAAAGAGTACAAATTTTGAGCCGCAAAGTGTGTTCTGAGTAGTATACGCTCTTGTCGCTCATGTTCAAATAAAAAAACCTCAGTGAACATTAATACCCTGTCAAATGTCCCTTTAGTTCTCTGCATTTGCTAGTGAAAATGAAAGGAACACTTAAATTAAAATGACTATGAAATTGAAGACAGTGGGATATTACCTTTCTCACCACACGTGAATACCTTATTGTGTCATTTAAATTAATAGTGAAGCATGGTCTAATGCCGCGAGCGGATTTCCCAGCAAAAACAAAAAAAAACCGTCGAATTTTGCGGCATTCATGCTTTTCTTTTGCGGGTTAGTCATTTCATTTATTTCGGCTCAGGAGAGACGGGGTGGCGGCAGATAGGCCGATGGCCCGAAACCGATGGCCTGTAACACGATTCCTTTCTTTGATGCATATTGCACTATCGCAGAAAATATAGTTTAGACCGTCTTTCGCGCTTCTTTGGCATACCTTCAAGTCTCCAGAGACTGTCCTAACGAGGTATGGAATGGTAAGTTGAGGTCCTCTATAGTTTGCTTGGTTTGGCAAATTGAGAGATAATGAGATAATAGTGTTCTGGGGGAGCGCAGATGCAGAGAAAGACCGGGTTGAGTGTTTCAGCTCATATTTTCCGCGGGGGAAAGTACAGAAAAGAAAGTAGCTTGCGAAATAATGAAGCTACATAAGTTACGCAGCCGTCTTAGTTCTAAGTCAAAAGGACATATATCAATACAAATAGAGACAAGTGTACAAATGATAATGTAAGTAATAAGATTATTTCATAACCTTATTACTTAGCTTATCATAAGGTTATCTCATTTCATAAAAAAATGGGGTGCGACTATTTTGATGACACACCTACAACGGGCGCAGGAAGAAATGTCCCCGGAAAAAAAGTCCCCGGACAAAATGTACCGGGAAAAGAAGGCCCCAGGTGGGAAGTAGGTGAAAATGTCCGCAAAGGATTCTCTATCTCAGGAATTCCCTGATCCTCATGGCCTTTGAGCGGTCCAGTCATATGTCCTTGGGGGAAAAGGCACCGTGTAGCAAGTAGGAAAGCAGAGAAAAACGGTCCCAACAAATAAGGAAATATACGGATTCCCCGTAGTACACATCGCGACTCTGTTAGCGCGAACACGATATCGGCGCATTTTCACATTTTACTTAGAAAGAGTATTAGTGGGATCAAATTTTACCGTCTGCATTATATCCCCAAATGATAACTTTCAGTATTTACGATAACTTTGATGACAATCTTTCATTTCTATGAGAAAGAGAAGAAAAATCTAGTAATCGCTTGTTCGTGCTAACAGTGTCGCCTTTTTACCTATTTGGAAATGGTACACAAGTACCTCTTTCCCCAAACACAATAATTAGGCTTTGGCTATAAGTGTCATAAATGTTCATTCACAATGAAAAGAAAAAACAGTTGCGATGCAATGTTACAAAATCAGAAATGAAATGACACACTAGATTCCTACACAAAAGTTAGAAAGCGGATCGTACGGCCGATCGGCACCCATGAAATCATCAATTCCGATTGCCCTTAGCGGCGAACTTTTCGCAGAACTGTGAACGACGTTGCATTTCGACGAGTGTCGACTCGCACCTCTCCTTTGGAGGACCACCGACTCGGTCTTGGGCAATAAACCTTTGGGGGCATTTTGTCGCACCTTTCCAGCCGCGTCTTTTTTTCTTTTTTTTTTTTTTTGGGGGGGGGGGGGGAGGACATACTTTTTGGGGCATTTTTTTCCCGGGACATTTCTCCCGGGGACGTTTTTTTCCGGGGTCATTTCTTCCGGAACCCACCTACAACGTTTGGAGCCGTTGGGGACAGGGGCAGGGGTTGAAGTCTCGTCTGTTTCGACTCAAGAAGGTAGGGCGAGGTTAAAGGAGGGCAGAAAAGGAGGAAGCAGCACGGAACGCTGGAGGGAGGAGAAGGTTTCCCCCTCTCCTCTCCAGCGTTGCGTCTGCAGCCTCCTCGCCAGCCTTCTCTCCCTCGCCCTGCAGCAGGCTGTAACCGAATTAATTAGGAAGGGCTTGAATTCCAGACAATTCAATTCGCTACAACATTTAAGTAAACCGTGTGTAGAAATTAACTGGAGACTATTTTATTTATGTTTACACTTTGGACAGTTCTGTCCCGGGAACCTTTTCTCCGGGCCCGTTATGTTTCAGCCCGCAAAAAGTCTCCAGGAAAAATCCGGGAGAGAAGAGGGACGTCGCCTGTGACGTCAACGATGACGTTCTCCTGGTCCCGCAAGCTGGGTTGAAAGTTGAGAATATTGATCTGTGCCGGAGCCGGCACTGAGAACGCCTGATTTTCGCAGTAGCCAATCAGCGGAAGGCGGTCCACCTTTTCGAACCTTGCGCGGGAGTGGCTTGAAAGGGGGAAAGGGCGGGGGGGGTGTTGCGCTTGTCGTTTCTCGAGAACTTTACGAAACTTACGGCTTTTGAATCGAGGAAAAGATTGTCAGAAAAGACATCGCGAACGGTTGGAAATCTGTGGTTTACGATATCCCTTTGGAGTGCGGGATTTACGTACGTAGATGAGACGTCGAGGTGTTGACATAGACTGAACACAAACAGAATGTGAAGAAACAGAGCCCAACTCCGAGTTCGTCAGGCACATCCAGGAATGTCATGCATGGAAAGCGAACTGAGTCCGAAACTGAAGTAATTAACAAAGAACGTCATGACATGGGATGTGATAGGTAGAGACAGCGACTAGTGTAAAGGCGTATGGTGACTGTGTAAGTCAGAGCGTTGTTGCAGTCTGGGTACGAGTGTAAACAATTTCTGCGCTTGTACATGTCATTATCCGAGTAGACATTTCAACAGTGTCTATGCGTGTCTCTTTGGACTCTGTGGATTGTTAGAGGTGGCGCAGTTTTAGTATTTTTGTTTCTTTCTCGGAAAGCAAGGTCGTTTCTTTGTGTTCATTTGTGACCCCTTGCCTTCGCGGAGGGCAAGGTCGTGGTTAGATGTACTGTTGCCAACGTTACCAGAACACTCAGTTTGGGAAACTCACCATTGACACCTAGGCCGCTGGCGTCTACGAGACTGAGCTAAATACGACAACAGCGCCACTCTGTGCCATTTGTCTTTACTGTGGTCACCCTGAGCTTTCAGAAAGCATGTATTTGCCTAAAATACAAATAAAACATATATCTTTTTGTAGTAACTCTTTTTTGGAGTTTGGTACAAAATGAAGGGGGCGTGATGTTTTCTAAAATCTTTAGTTTGCAAGGTTTTACGGCACAATTAATATTGTTTTATACAACCATGCCTCGGCGGTGATTTCAGGTAGCGCGTCCCGATCTAGGCGCATCGTAACTTCGGTAATTCGCGGCGCGTCTGCTAGGAAACGCGGATGGCGCCCCCGAAACCTCTTTCACCGTATCTGTTTCGGCGCCAAAATGGCCGATCAAAGCCGAAATATAAGTCACGTGCAGTTCCAGGCGCCGCTCGGAGAAGTGGCGGCGTTGTGATCGCTTTAGCTAGGTTGTCGAGCACGGATCGGCCCCACTTTTTCAGAGCAGGCCCTATGGCAGTTTCCCCACTGAGTGTAACCCTTTGTGATGAATGTTTCGTAGCTGAGGTTAGGGAGATGATAGGGCTGTCCGAACAGGACACTATAAAAAGCACGACTCCGACAAATCGTGAAAATTGAAGCGGACGCTTCTATTTTTACGATTTGTCGCAGTCGTGAAAATGATTGCAGGAGTCGTGAAAATGTTACGATCACGACTGCTCTCCTCGTCAGATTGACGTCACACGCCACCTGCGTCTGGCTCACCTCGCCAACGCCCTCGCGTACCTCCGTCGCCTCGGCTCGAAGGCCAAGGAGGTCCGGCTTTGGGTGGATTTGGGACATTCCTGCGTCGAAGGGCGCGTTCCGCCCGCCTCGGATCTGCTTTCTTTGTCGAGATTCACTTTCGTCGTGATGGCGTCCGATGTGGTTCCGTATTGTGAGCGGAGGCCTTGAGCGATTGACCGACAGCCAACAGAGCGTGTGATTCGCTCTCCGGACCCACGTGATGAGCAGAGCAAGACCGCCGTGGAGGAAGCGAGGGAGATTTGGCGGGGGACGCTTCCCCCGGCAGCTTTGACGGGAGGGAAGTTTCCCGGTTCCCCGACGGCCGGAAGAGGAGCCAGCGGCGCGCCGCACGATTTGCCGGAGTCGTGAGTTTTGTAGTATCCTGTTTGGACAGGCCTTTAAAAGAGGTTTACGCCGGTCGTGTTAAAAGTTAAAAGTCGCAAATTTATTTATTTATTTTACCCTCTTGTTTTATTGTGTATTCTTGTCGTGGGGTGTTGCTGCTTCTGGTAATTGTAGTGACGGCGTTGGAAAGTGGGCTCACCTGTGACGGAGCTACTAGGTTGCAGGCAAACGACGCGCTATATCGAAGCACGGAGTAGCTATGTTACTTCGCATCTATGCCGATTAAAAAACTTTATATAATAAAGAAATGTGTATGACATCATTGTAGTGACTTTTTTTATGAATAACAGCGCCTCGAAGTTGCTTTCTATATTAAAAAGCTTTAAAATGTTAAAGAACAAGCCTGGAGCTCACGTTACAGCTTGTGGCGTGCGTTTTTTTGATGGTTCTGTGGAGGCTGCTGTAGAAAGGTTTTGCATTAATCAGAGTAAATGATGCGCTGTCTTCTTAGCCGTGCATGCGCACATTTATGTTGCAAAGTGCCGCACACTTATTTCAGCTACATGAGCTTGCCGATACCGACGCTTCTATCAGGTGAGACTCGACAGTTGTCGGCGAGCCGATGATCGTCAGCAACTGAAGCTTAGGTCCTCCCGCATCGAATACGTGGCAAGAGGTTTGTCACGTTGTGACTTCTGCTTGAAAGAAAACAAAAAATTTCTTTAATTCTTAAATTGCCGATCATGACCCGGGACTCATGCGATTAATTAGTTCTATCAAATTTTACTAAGAATTGTTCGCAAATTTAAAATCGATCGCCGAAAAGCACATTACACATTATGCGCATTGAGGTCCGCTAAAATAAACATACAAATGACATTAAATTCATAGTAGGTGTATACGTCATTTTGGAAGTCACTGCAAGTGTTACTGGCTTTTAAGGCTTCGACCGCGAGGGCGTCTCGCACGTTTCACATCGACCGGGTGAATAAGCATTGAGTTAGTTGAAACGACTCCGGAAATCAGCCAGCTTCTTCCTGCGAGTTTTTTGAGGAAATATTCGCTTACTGGTTTACGAAATTTAAAAGGAATAAACTTGGAACTAATAAGAGACCAGCACTCACAGAATACACAGAGCCGTTTTTATTGAAGATATTTACTACACACGCGAGATGTTCTCGAATTTCGCTTTCTCATTTTGAATCTGATAAAACATTCCTTTCTTAGTCGTTTTTTTTTTTGTCCGAATCAGAATACGAATACACCCTATTCGCCGTGGCACATGTAGTGGGGTAGAGAACAGTATATCGCCATCCGAGCGCTTCAACACCTCAGCTGCCAGAAGCGTTTGTTAACACGACAACGCGTGACACGGTTTGAAGCTTTAGTAAAATGTCTTACTACATAAAAAACCTCACAAAAAAAAACGAAAAAAAAAACGCGTGAAACAGGTTTTGCCGTTCGTTGCCCGAACAGCGGATGCAGCGAGCTGACGAGCCGAGGGATCCAAGGTCTGCGCGGTCTGTCCTAACCGCGACACACAGACGATGATCATCATAGTTAGAAAAACGCCCTTGTAGTTCGCGCACTCCGGCAGTAAGACGTGTGCATAATTCACTTTGTAGCTAAGTCTCAGACTTTGTATTTTTCTTTTTCTGTCTGCCTTCGCGCTTTCCGTTTTTCTGCCCCAGTCTCAGGTTTACCATTATATCCATGCTCCTTCTCTTCCTTGTCGCCTTCTGTCATTACCTCAGTCTCGGGTTTTTCACTAAAATGTTTAATATACACCAGCTCACTTGCGCCCTTACGTTCTGCTTCCAAAAAGCAGTTGCTTTTGTTGTATTCTCCCCTCGAAGCCTTCGGAAATTCCCGCAAACGGGGTATTTCTCTTTCTTGTCGGGGACCTCGTGCCTCGCCCGGACTCATAAACTCGCAGAATTCAAATTCACGTCCCTCACCGAACTCGCCGAACTGACGCCCTCACCAGCTTTGAACACACGAGTTTTGAGGCTCACAACTCACTGCCTCAACTGACGCCTGATCGGTAAGGGTAAGTGAGTGCACTCATGAGTGAGTTTTGCCGAGGCAGGTCACTCAGTCAGTATCTGACATGTGCCCACTACACTGGTATGTTTCGTCCTGTATCGCAGTCGTTCGTTCCCAAAACCTAGACTGGAGTCACCTTCTCACTTCAGTCGCCATGATCCGGCTCGATCACTTCATTCAGAATTTAGTTACTAGTCTATTGCACGGACGCAGGCGATGTGAAAATCACAGCGCAGGGCTTCGAGACCTCCATTACCTAACGGAAGAAAACTGAGTTATCTCGATAATGTGGCATGTGGACGAAGCGCAATTCAGCAGTTCTGCGTTTTTATCGGTACCATCACTTGGTTGGCAAAGTTGCTGGCAGCCCTGGCTAGCACGGTGAACAAAACAGAAAGCTGCTGACGTTCAGCATCCCGCGAACCCATATTCAGACGCCTGGCATACTTGTACCGATTGTTGGATTCCGCCATGCTCGACTTTGTCCTGGAGACGCTGACAAAGTATGGCGCCGTGCAAGCATCGATACTGATTATTCCATCGATAGAAAGCCAGCGGCCTTGTGCTTTAAGCAGATGCTCCCTGGCTGTATCCTCGATTACAGTACATGCGTTTGTTCCTCTCTTCCCTTCGTAGCCGCTTCCTATTCCTACTTTAACTACCTAAATGCCGTCGCCCCAGAAGGCATGGCATAAATAAATAGATACGTCTCTCGTTTGCCCACCATCAGTTACGCAGAGAAAGATATCGACACACGACTATAAGTATATGGTCAAGTCCGTCGACAGGCACCTCAGCTGCTACTATAGCCAGAAGAGTGGAGCATAGTTAGGGATGCAGACCTTATGTTGTACCGCGGACAAGCGCTAGAAGCGCGCTGGCCCTGGCAGCAGCCCTTAATGCGCGAGAGTTGTGCCGCCGAGACTACTTCTAGCAGGGACTCTATGCCCTGCTCCTGCGGTACATCATAGGGTAACACAGAGTATATCGTTATCGTTGATTACTTTTATTATGTAATTTTGTATTGTCAATGTTTTTTTCGGCAACTTTGCGGCAATTCACTATCTTTTTTTCTGTAATCAAGTACGTAAATATATGCTTTCGAAAGAGCTTAAAATATTGAGTTTAGTTTTATTGTAAAAATCGCTTCTGTCGTATCACACCGACGTTTAGATATTCTTGCACCAAAAAAAAAAAAAGATACTGAAATGGTCAATAACTGCGCGCCAGACTGTTTTGGTCGAGCTGTCGGAAGTCCCTCGTGTCCCTGTCAGGACTGTGTTCTGCACTGACTTCATTTAGCCAATACAAACACCCCTCCCTCTCCCTTCGCCCCCCATTCCAGCTCGAAAGAAGTGTAACCAGTGATATCTACGATCTTCTTTGTCACTATTTGTACATCAGGGTTTCTACTAGTCCAGCATGTGGCTGTTTATTTATCCTCTCTCTCATATCTATCTATGCCTTTATCCCTACTGAGAGCTGAAGAAGTGACGAGTTCTATATACAATAGGTGTGAATGACAAAAAGAAACAAAATGAAACGCAATTTGAGCATACGTATACATTTTTGATTTCGCATAACATGTAACTTGAAAGCAATAATTTACTTTCTGGTAATATTTCAATGTATTTTGTGATGCAGCAATTGATTGCGGTAATCAGTTCTATTTTTCGATAAAGTAAGTGTGATTAGTTTCATTTTTCAGTAACGCGTACAAAACTGGGGTGATATCGTCTGGTAGTAATGATAACGAGACGGCCGTTGATTTACTACTAAAAAAGAAAGTTCGTCTATATATGTTTTCCTCTTAAGAACCGTAAAGTCAAGTTCCGGCCACTGCAGGCATTACTAATTTCTCCTTTATATTGATAATTAAAATATATGTAGGTGAATTTTAGATTAGACACATGTTATCTTATCAGGACGACGACGTTCCAAACGCCAAAAAGCATTGACCTTTCCTCCGACAACCAAACCTCGTAAGAACTACTTCGCTGCCGCGTATGAACCAGGCGCAAAACTGTTCTTTCTTGAAATAAAAGCAACTATAAGCGCCGCAAAAAAGATAAAAAAAAGCCGAGGTACGATTTGTTGTCAAGAATTTATACTTTGGTTGGCTCTCGTTTTCCTTGGGTGACGTGACTTTCTCTTTTCGCGACGAGTGCGTTTCCTCCAGATGTTTTTTTCCAAGCACTATTTTTATGCCGGGAGCGTGACGTAGCAATTTTCTTTTCTACACTTACATTTTGCGCCAAAAGAAAGATGTTTGGTGTAGCAACAATCAGGCGCTCGGTCCTGCCTTCCAGAAGCAATTAAGTGACCGCTGGGCCATCAATGTACCAGTTCAATCTAAGTCAAAGCAGGCTTCCCCAGCATTGTCATCGTCCTCTTAGCAAGCTGCATCCCGTATAGTTGAAGGTGAACGAACAAAATGAGACGCAAACGAGCTGGTCGCACATTGCACATGGTTGAAAAAAAACCGGAGTGCGGGTAAACGACCACACACTAAAAAGTCTCTAACACGGCTGAAGTTTTTATTTTCCGAAACCTGGTTATATAGGCACTTCGATACAAAAGAAAAAGGAGAGGGTGAGAACCCCAAAGAATGCCACTTTCCACCAACGTAACCTCTGACAAAACAACAATGACAACGGACTCTGCGTCATGCACTTCTCTTATCTCCGGCCCCCCCCCCCCCCGCTTCCCGACCGCCAAACACACTGATAACCCCAAAGCCCAGTAACACACATACAAAAAGAAAAGAAAAGAACCACCCATTGTTCCCTCTACCCGAAAACCTACAGACATAAACCTTGAAGGTCAGAACTTTTCACAGCCTAAGAAAACGCCGAAGTTCGTTGTCTAACCCAAACGACGGCTTATTAGCTGCAACCATTTCGTCGTTTACCCTGGAGACTAGGGTTTTTTTTAGAAGAGCAAAAGTAACAGAAAAACAGACAGGTCTCAAACTCAGCTACAAGTTTATTTCAACAACCTCCTCTAATATAGTCCGTTCTCGTCGTCACCAACCAATCACAAACGACTTGTCCTCTGCACCGAGACTTTACAAGTTCCACTCTATCACAAAAGAAGTGGACACTTCCAACGTTTCCAGAGTGGAATGTTCTAGCAGAAGATATGGGCACACAATGACTTCAATCAACGCCTTTGTGTCCTCGCAGTGCACAGGACAACAGCCCACACCCACATCCCACTCAAAACAGAGTTACCTCCAAAATAACCCCACAATGGCACATGGACACACAGACACGACACTCCAACGTTTCCAAGTGAAATGTCTAGCAAGATATGGCACACAAGGACTTCAATCAACGCCTTTATGTCCATCACAGTACATACTAGATATCACACCCACATCCCACTCAAAACAGTTTACCTCAAAAATTACCCCCAAACACTAATAATAAACCAACACTAAAAAAACATCAAACTGTAAAAATTGCCTGCAGCGGTTCCCTATTTGCATGGAAGGTTGACTAATGCAATTTCCCAACGATCTAATCCTAATTGTTTCTCTTACCACCCTTTTGACAGTCGTTGCTCTCCTTGGGGTACGGGCCGTTCGTCGAAAGACAATTCGTAATAGGGCAACTCGTCGCAGGGCCGTTCGTCGCACAGGGCTATTCGTCTTAGGGCAATTCGTCACTAGGACAACTTGTCGAAAAACAGTGTTTTGAAATAGCGCTTTGTCTATACGGAACGAAAAGCATCGCCGAAGGTATTATAACCCTACGCTATTCTTAGCATTTACCTATTTTTAAGTGTTCGGTAGCTTTGTTATTCAGCTTGTGTGCAGTATCCTGTTTAAAAAGATAAGTCTTTTGTTTGGTTCTAAGTCGATAAACATCTTAGTTAACCTTGGAAGCACAATGTATAATGTTTTGAGGATTACTTTGTTATCCACCTTCGAGTTCACAGTCTTATCTGGTTCCCCTACTGACAAAGCTTTCCATTCAGCTTAGCTAACAGGGTTTCGAAGAAGGATCTGGAAATGCGGCGCTTTGTCTATATGGAACGAAAAGCGTCGCCGAAGGTATTATAACCCGACGCTATTCTTAGCATTGACCTATTTATAAGTGTTCGGTAGCTTTGTTATTCAGCTTGTGTGTAGTATCCTGTTTAGAAAGATTAGTCTCCTGTTTGGTTCTAAGTTTATAAACATTTTAGTCAACCTTGGAAGCACAATGTATAATGCTTTGAGGATTACTTTGTTATCCACCTTCGAGTTTACAGTCTTTCTCTCGTCTCTCTGGTACTGACAAAGGTTTTCATTCAGCTTAGCTTACAGGGTTTCGAAGAAGGATCTGGAAATGCGGCTTCCAATGACTCATTCATGAATCGGCGGACTGCTATAAAACGTTTGGTTTCCCGTCAATCTTTGCAGTCGCCATGGAAATCATCCAGACGGAGAGAGGTGGGGAGATGCTACTTTTTCAGGGATTTTCATACACCGCCAACCGAAGAACTGAAGCCAGTGTATACTGGATATGCCGGAAAAGGGAGAGCTGTAAAGCAAAAATAACAACCGATTTTTCTAAACTTCAAATTTTGAAAGCGACGAACGACCACAGCCACGCTCCAGAACCGACTGAAATCAACTGTCTGAAGGTTCGATCGAAAATGAAGACAAGTGCAGGTGAGGACGCATAAGATTTACTTCGTTTTTCGTGATAGTTGTGATGATAAACTGCATTTGATAACATATGTAATTTATTTTCAGTGGAAGGACGTGACCAAGCTCAGCATATTCTCTTGGACGCGGCTGCAAATATCACCGACAGCACTGCCTCACAACTGCCCTCTACGTCAACTCTACGTCGAACCATTCGAAGACAGAGGCAACGGGCAACATTTAATTATGCCCTCCCACCCTGCCGAGAGGACATCAAGCTCCCAAGAGAGTACACGGTGCGTACATGAAACATTACGCGGTTGATTTGCATGCCATATAACATTACCATCATGTGGTTTATTTACATGCCATATTTGCTTGTAGGTGAACTGCAAGGAGGAGCCATTTCTCTTGCATGACAGTGGCGAGGGCGACGTCAACCGGCTCATCCTATTTGCAACACAACGCAACCTGGAGTGTTTGGGAGGTGCAAGCGCCTGGTTTTGTGATGGCACGTTCAAGGTGGTGCCCTCCCTGTTTTATCAACTCTACACCATACATGCGCTGAAGAACGGGATCACCGTGCCCATGGTGTACGGTTTACTTCCCAACAAAGCTGAGTCAACATACCGCAGGTAAGTTCCAATTATAATATTGTCCTATTAGGTGTTATCTCAAGGTATTGCAAATGGCTGTGCAAACTCTACTACCTTTTCATGTTACCAGGTTCTTCACAGCCGTCATTGACAACATTGGACCCTGCGCGGCACGGACCCTGCACACGGACTTCGAAATGGCCGCTATCAACGCCGCTCGTGACACTATCTCAGAGGTCCGAATTCAAGGATGCTTTTTCCATCTTGCGCAGTCCGTTTATCGGAAGCTTTGCGCCTTGGGTTTTCAAGCGCGTTACGCCACGGACGAGACATTTGCAGTAAAGGTCAGTCTCTTTTGGCCTGTAGAGTGTTGTTTCCTTTTCTGTATATATTGCTTATCAGTTTGTGTAGAGCTTCAAAACATTTTCCCTTTATTCCAGATGAAAATGCTCCCGGCTTTGGCATTTCTGCCTGCTGGGAACATTCCTGAAGCTTTTCAGGACATCATGGAAGCATTTCCCCCTGAGGCGATTCAAGTAGCAGACTACTTTGAGGATGTTTACATCGGCCGACCGCGACGAAACGGGATCTGCTCCGCCCAGTTCCCTCCAAAAATGTGGTCCGTGCATGAGGCGACGATGGGTGGAATGCCGCGGACCAACAACAGTGTGGAGGCATGGCACTACGGGCTACAGGTAATTTCTTTTATTGCCTTATTCATGCCGCACGCGCAATCGACAGTCTGTATGACTAAAGAGACCGTCCTTTAGACAAACATGCAGCAACTAGCCCAACAAGTTTTATTGGACAGTTTGTATCTCGTGTTTATTTATAAAGCCCTCGATATCATTTTTTGCAGAGCAACGTAGTTGTGCTTCACCTAATCTCTGGGCGTTCCTGGAGTCACTCAAAAAGGAGCAAGCTATGACGGAGTTGAAGCTCAGCCAAGCTGCAAGCGGGGTCGTTTCCACAAGGGTGTCGCGGAAGCGGGCCGGACACGACAGGCGACTTCGGGCCATCCTTCATCGCTATGACGGGACCAACAACTTGGATGTCGTCGAAGCATGTGCCAGAAGTATCTCTTTGTGAACACTGGTAAAGTGCTATCATTAATAAAACACTTGTATTTACGCACCTGAATGAGTAATCCCTTCTTATTAGTCACTAGGAGTGGTGCCAAGGTTGTGGTGGTCACGACATTATTACGAAGTGCCTATAAAAATTAGTACAAACTAATTTCATGGGTGCGGGAAAAAATAAGTAAATAAAGGAAGAGGGTCACTAGTAATTGCACTCACCTAAGAAAACTATGCTCAATAAGCAACAAAACCCATAAAAATCATCAGAAAGAAATTTTTCACGAATTGTCATAGTGACAAACCGCCCTATGACGAATTGCCCTATGTGACGAATAGCCCTGCTACCAGTTGTCGTGCGACGAATTGTCATTCGACGAACGGTCCTACATCCGCTCTCTTAACAACTACATCCATTCCAGACCATTCCGTTGTGCAGTTTCTACACTCCTCCAGATGCTTAGCCAACTCCGAATTTGCTGCATTATTTTTGACATTCCTTTTGTGCTCTGTTAAACGTTCGTTCAAACACCGAGAGGTTTGGCCCACATACTTAAAACCACACGCCAAAGGAATCTCATACACCACGCCTACGCTACACGGCACCGACTTTCCCTATGCGCGTTCTGACGGGTGTAGGCCCGTTTGTCATGTGCGCATTCGTCATAGGCCAACTGGTAATAGGCCCGTTCGTCACAGCGGAACATTCGTCATAGGGGAATTTGTCACTAGGAAAGTTTGTCACTGTGCGAACCGGATATTCGAACTTGCCCAACTTATATTGACTTGGTTTTGCATGCAATAAAGATTAGTACGTTATATTTCATTTTTACTGAAGAGAGGGAACATCGAAACAAGTCATCGTTGTACTTAGAAAACAACAGGTTTATTGAGGGAAATAAAAACAAAGTAAACAGCGATATTCCGAGCTGCCGCCCTCAAGGTTTCAAGATGAGTGCAACCATCGTAGCGGCTCACAATGATCTGAAGACGCCGGTTGCAGTCGTCGTGCTTTTTGGACACCCTCGAAGATGTCGTGCCGCCCTCTGCCTGAGCCAGCTTCATCTCTGCCAAGGACTGCTCTCTCTTGATGCAGCCCAGGAACGCCCAGATATTGGGAGAACTGCAGCCCACGTTGCTCTTGCATAAAAAGAAAAAATAACACACACACAGGTGGAGAAAGCTTTTCGAGGGGGCACCGTACTGAAATTTTGAGCCACAAATGCAAAAATGTACTACAGAAAACTTCCAAGTTCTAAGAGGATTAGTTCAGTTCTTACCTGCAGTCCCCGGTGCCACGCTTCGATGCTGTTGTTCGTCCTTGGCATTTGTGCTAGTGTTGATTCTCTGACTAACCAAACCAGAGGAGGGAAGGTGGCCGAAGACAAGCCGTTTCGACGGGGTCTCCCGATATACACGTCCTCGGAGTAGTCCGCCACGAGTTAGGCATCGGTGGGGAAAACCTCGAGAAGGTCCTAGAAGGCCTCGGGAATGTCGGCGATTGGCAGGAAGGCCAATGCTGGAAGCATTCTCATCTGAAAATCCACAAAAAATAAAATAACCAATTGGCTTAACTTATGACGTCGAAAGAATCAGGATTCTTTCGCTGTTGCCTTCTCCGCTGTCGTGGAAGAAAAAGGAATCTCCTTAGGCTGTGGTCTGCATGCAGGTAAAACAGTCATTATTATCATAATATGTCGAGCACTGTGCTTTTGCGCTGCAATACCCTTTACCTTAAACTCTGTGGGCATTCGTATGTCGGCTCTGCAAGATGGTACGCTGTACTCGAATTTCGCCCGCTGCCTTTGCTTGCGGGTTGTGCGCCGAGTGTTGACGGTGCGAGAATCTGCGATGCAGTGTCGTCACTGACACAGGCAGCCGCATCTAGAAGTATTTGGTGCGGTGCTAGACGGCCTTCCACTGTAAAGGACATTAGTGAGGATAGAAATTACAGAGAAGATGCAAGCGAGCTGGTGAGCTTTCAACATTGTAAAACCCGAGACTTAGGACAAGAAAAGAAGAAAAAAGGGGACATGGTGTCCCGTTTTCTCTTCTTTTTTTTGTCCTAAGTCTCGGGTTTTACAATGTTGGACATTAGTGAACTTGTTTTGGGAATATAAGAGCAGGAACAGATTTTGGTACATACCAGCCTTTTCCTTCATCTGATGACGAACCCGAAGTACGTTTTTCTCGGTGGGGTCAAATGCATGCGTATGGTCACTGGAATAAGAGATTACACGAGTCTTGGCGTGATCGGTGACTATTTTAGTTTTACGAACTCCTCTTCAGCCGCAGCCTGCAGGCCCAATACAACGTAGTTTCGTTAACCTTAATGCAAGTGTAGGAATGTCCTTCGTGAAGAAGCATATCGCCCACCTCTCTTAGTAGTAACTACCTCCATTTAGAAATCGAGAGTGAGATGGGAAGCAAAATAGATCCGTCTTTTATTAATCCGGAAGCAACCGCCAAAATAAAACCCTGAAGCGGGTCAAAAAAAAAAGAGAAAAAAAGATTCGGGTTTAGTGGGCTATTTTTTTATTGTGAACTTTATGTTCTCGAAGTTCTTCTGTTAGTAAGGTGACCCAGATAAGACAACATGCAAGCTAAAGGCTGCAGGTTGCCTTATCTTGGGGTCATTGGGACGTGCTTTTGTTCCCGTTCGTACAGTAGTCAACCTCACTGACCTTTTGCGGAATTGGTTGGGTGACCCCTTTCGTAACTTTCCTAAAGAAACAAAATAGAAAAAAAGAACGTTTAATGATCTTGGGGTCATTTTGTGACGAACTGCCAGCGTGACGAATCATCCTATGACGAATGTTCCGCTGTGACGAACGGGCCTGTTACCAGTTGCCCTATGACGAATCGACATGTGACGAATGGGCCGTATCCCCTTCGGGTAGCCCCTCTGAACCGTTTCAAAAGGTGTCAATCTATCTAACCTAAAATCCGTGCTGAATACGACATCCACGCCATATTTTTTTGCACATGCTCTAAGATTGTGGGACACCTCGTGACAATACGGAACCACAGCGTACATATTCCTGATTTCTTGCGTCGTCCCCTTTTTCTCCCTGCGCTGTAGGGCAATTTGCCTTTTGATGTACACTTCCCCATATCCTGCTATTACCAGTCTGTCCCACTGGTTTTTTAGTGCCTCCGGTCCGAAATGCATGCATGATCTCACCAAAGCATTACTAATCAAAGATCTGACTACCCCGGCTTTTACATTTTTCGAGTGACAGCTACTCTTTGACAAAACCGGTTTTGGGTTTACCTTCCCATACTCCCAACAAAGACCTCGTTCCAAATGTAAACGCAGGTCGAGAAACTGCAGGACCTCGCCCCTTGGCCTCTTTACCGTGAATCTCAACTCTGGCGCCGCTGACCTTATTACTTGTTCTAAAACATGGTCCAACCCTTCCTGAACAGAGCAAACTAAAATATCATCCACAAATCGTTTCACAAAACACTTCGGAGACAACTCTTCTACGCTGTCATACACTTGCTGGTCCACCGTGTTTAAGTAAATTTCCGCTAACAAAGGCGCTACAGACGAACCTATACAGACTCCTTTTTGCACAAATTTGTGACGTTCGTATTCCAATACCGTTGACTTTAAATAAAGGTCTAGCACCGAAGAAAACTATCCACCGCTAATCCTGTTCCTGATTGAAACTTAATAAGGTTCCTTTCCAAGGCAATCCTCACTCTATTCATTAGTCTGCTTTTCTCTAAAGAGTAATAAAGGTCCTTGATGTCCATAGATAATATCGCGCACTTCCTTCCGTGAAACTTTTCCATTACCTCAATCAACTCACTAGACTTCTTTAAGGCAATTGACTTCTCCAAGTTAGCTAACTTCAAACCCCGCTGTAAGAAGCATGAAACCACCTTCTGCCACGTCCCATTTTCGTTAACAATGGTACGTAGGGGCATTTCAATCTTATGATCCTTCAAAAGAATTTTAGGTTGAGCGTTGAACGCAACGGTTTCAAAACGCTTTTCGCTACCTCTTCCATGCTTTCCTCCAGAAAAACCTCGCAAATGCTCTTCCTCAGCTTCCCAATATTTCCCTTCCATTCATTAAACAATGACCCCAACGCTTCCTCCGACTTCTTCTGAAAGGCCAGTATAGGCAAAACTGCAAACCTTCCTGTTTTATCTGTCTGCAACAGTTTTAACGAACTCCTTTCTAACTCTTGTTTCACCGCTCTCACATCCTTGAAGTTCCTCCTATCGATGGGATGCGCGTTTTCCATCAGTTTTTCCATGCGCCCTACCGCATCTTCGACAAACGCAAGTTTTTCCTCACTATCCACAACCCTTGCGATTGACTGTATGTCAGAAAACACGTCGACTCTAGACGGCTTAACGTTTACACAGTACTTCGGACCTCTACCCAAGAATTCTTCCAATTTCTTCGACACCACTACATTTTCGGGTTAATTATACAATGCTGTTGTTTACAATTTCCTGTCCCCTGTACACACTTATTTACCTCTGCCCCCCAGAATTCCACAACTTGAAATTGTCCAAAACATGCCTTCTTTTGACATACCACGCACGGTCGAAATGTGTCCTCATAACGGCGCTCCACAGATGGTAGTCTCCATGCCTCCTGAAGTTCCTTCCGAGGAGAAGATTCCAGAGTCTGTCACATGCGCTGCGGATTTCTTGAACCCGTTGACCTGTTCCAGACCTGTAGGCTTTGATGACCTTCCTCTTGTCCTTCCATGGTATCCCGAAGGCAGCCAGTTGTTTGAAGAATAGCGGGTCCACATACTTTTTCCGCAGACACATCCCGAAGAACGTAACGTCGGCTTCAAACTCCGCCATCCGACGTCCCGTCTATTCCAGTGCCACGTACGCTTGGTAAATTTTGGAGGTGACCTGTTTTGAGTGGGATGTGGGTGTGGGCTGTTGTCCTGTGTATTGTGAGGACACAAAGGCGTTGATTGAGGTCTTTGTGTGCCATATCTTCTGCCAGAACAATTCACTTGGAAACGTTGGAAGTGTCCGTCTGTGTGTGTATTGTTTGTGGGGGTTATTTTGGAGGTGACCTGTTTTCGAGCGGGATGTGGGTGTGGGCTGTTGTCCTGTGTATTGTGAGGACACCAAGGCGTTGATTGAAGTCTTTGTGTGCCATATCTTCTGCTAGAACATTTCACTTGGAAACGTTGAAAGTGTCCGCTTCTTTTGTGATAGAGTGGAACTTGTAAAGTCTCGGTGCAGAGGACAAGTCGTTTGTGATTGGTTGGAGACGACGAGAACGGACTATATAAGAGGAGGTTGTTGAAATAACTTGTAGCTGAGTTTGAGACCTGTTGTTTTCTGTTACTTTTGGTCTTCTAAAAAACCCAGTCTCAGGGTAAACGACGAAATGGTTGACTTCCACCAGCTAGCCTGTACTATGACTCTTTTTTATTAACTGCGTTCCCGTGACCTAATATTGTTAACGACTCTTTTATCAACCGCTTGTGGTCATCTTTTTCCCGCGACTCTACTGAAGTTAAATGCCACAACGGTACACAGTTCCTACATTCGATCAGATGTTTTGACACTTCGGAGTACGGGTCTTTTTTCTTTATACAACGTTTGTGCTCCGTCAACCGCTCATTTATACACCGTTTAGTTTGTCCAATATAACAAAGGCCACAATCAAAAGGTATTTTGTAAATGACACCCGACGAACATTCCACATCCCTTTCTCGGTGTTTTATCGCGCTAACCTGAAACAGTCGAGGCAAAAGGGTCAAACGGCTCAATCTATAATCTGTAGAAAGGCAGTGCCAACATTAAACCTGCTGGCTAACGCTTTAATGTTGTGAGAAATGTTATGCAATCATGGAAGGACTACTCGCTTTGAAGGTCTAGGATTTTTCTGAATTGACTTTTTTGGAGATATCACAGAGAAACTGCCTTAAAAAATGTTCCTGAGGATATCCAGCCACCGCGAAACGTTCTATGAGACGACGAAGAGAAGACCAATAAAATGTGAGCATGACTTCTCTACTGTTGAATTGACAAGATTCCGAATTATCCCAAGTTTTACATGTTTAGAATGGCAGCTATTGAAATGAAGAAGAGGTTTTGCTGCGAACTTTTGTACTCCCAACAAAGGCCTGAACTAGTCCGAAGTTGAAGATCAAGATATTGTAAACGGTCGTCATTCGGTCTCTCTAGCGCCCGAATTAAAGTTCTCGCTAGAGAGACCGAATGACGACCGTTTACAATATCTTGATCTTCAACTTCGGACTAGTTCAGGCCTTGTTGGGAGTACAGAAAGTTCGCAGCAAAACCTCTTCTTCATTTCAATAGCTGCCATTCTAAACATGTAAAACTGGGGATAATTCGGAATCTTGTCAATTCAACAGTACAGAAGTCATGCTCACATTTTATTGGCTCTTCTCTTCGTCGTCTCATGAACGTTTCGCGGTGGCTGAATATCCTCAGGAACATTTTTTAAGGCAGTTGGTCTGTATGATATCTCCAAAGAAGTCAATTCAGAAAAATCCTAGACCTTCAAAGCAGTAGTCCTTCCATATTTTCATAAAATTTCTCACAACATAAAAGCGTTAGCCATGCAGGTTTAATGTTGGCACTGCCTTTTCTACAGATTATAGATTGAGCCGTTTGACCCTTGCTCGACTGTTTCAGGTTGCGCGATAAAACACAGAAAGGATGTGGAATGTTCGTCGGGTGTCAATTACAAGATACCTTTTGATTGTGACCTTGTTATATTGGACAAACTAAACAGGTGTATAAATGAGCGGTTGACGGAGTACAAACGTTGATAAGAAAAAGACCCGTACTTCGAAGTGTCAAAACATCTGATCGAATGTAGAACTGTGTACCGTTGTGGCATTTAACTTCAGTAAAGTTGCGGGAAAAAGATGACCACAAGCGGTTGATAAAAGAGTCGTTAACAATATTAGGTCACGTGAACGCATCTTAATAAGCCGTCGTTTGGGTTAGACAACAAACTTCGGCGTTTTCTTAGGCTGTGAAAAGTTCTGACCTTCAAGGTTTATGTCTGTAGGTTTTCGGGTAGAGGGAACAATGGGTCGTTCTTTTCTTTTCTTCTTGTATGTGTGTTACTGGGCTTGGGGTTATCAGTGTGTTTGGCGGTTGGGAAGCGAGGGGGGGGGGGTCAGAGATAAGAGAAGTGCACGCAGTCCGTTGTCATTGTTGTTTTGTCAGAGGTTACGTTGGTGGAAGGTGGCATTCTTTGGGGTTCTCACCTCTCCCCTTTTTTTCTTTTTTTTTCTTTTTGTATCGAAGTGCCCATATTTCGGAAAATAAAAATTTCAGCTGTGTTAGAGACTTTTAGTGTTGTGTCGTTTACCCGCAGTCTCGGGGTTTTTTCAACGCAAGTAAAGGTGAATCGCTTTTGTCTTTTTAAGGTCACATCAGTTCCTGTCGCCCTTTAGAAACTGACAGAGTTGGAACCGTGCCATCCGTTTAGTCACCCTGACCGCAAGCGCGAGAGTATACTCTGCGTCAAGTCAATCCGTAGTCAATCCCAGCTGCTCGTATTCATGCAGCATGCTTGTGCTACTATTCTTCATCGGCTCTTCGGCCTGCCAACTTCCAGAGGCACCCAGGAACGGCAGGATCATCCCAGACCGCCAACCCGTGAACGAGACGAACTGCTTCATCGGCACAACGGTCTCCCAAGTCTGCAACGCGGGATATGCACTCCTGGGCCACGGCAGCCAAGTCTGTCGAAGCGATGGCTCCTGGTATCCTCCAGGACCTCCTTATTGCGTGGACAAGCATGCCATGGTCAAGTTGGCCCATCAGCCTGCCTCCCACCCCAATGGCGACCAGCAGCTCATCATCGAAAGTAAGACCGTGAACCGCTGTAGCGCAGCGTTTCGCAATTCATCCTGGTTCGTCGTGGAACAGCGTGACATACTTCCAGTCTCCGTGGTCAAGATGGCCCACTCTGCGAACATGACGTCTTCGCCGGTGGTCACATGAACAGTTCGCGTCGGGAACTACTCCGCCACTCTCCGCAAGAATCCCGTCTGCGCTGTCTTCACCGGTGCTCTCCTGAAAGATTGTGCTCTATACCTTCAGTGCTCCCAGGTTCTTCGAGGACACTACGTCATCCTTCACGTGCGCAGTCATGATCCAGTCTCCGTATGTGAGCTCGTGACGTACGCCCTGAGTACTCCTCTCCCATGCCGTGGCGAAGAGTCGTCCAACGGATTCGTCAAATGCATCGTCGGACTTTGTTTCGGGGCCGCGCTTGTGATCATTGCCTGTTGCCTTCTCTCCGAAACGGCGAAATTTAGGCTGCGCAGAGAGCTCTTTTCCAGCCGCTCATACGAACGTTTTTAGTGAAATGTGTAATTTTTGTGTGTTCAGTCCTCGCCTTTTTATCTGCTTTTATTTAGCGCCTTGTATTTGTGTATTTTAAAGTTTCGGGAGCTACATATCAAAAACTAGCGTACAAGTCTTTATGAATGGATCTGCGGGCTCTGTCCACATTTGTATACAGCCTTATTTTTAATACATTTGTTTTATTATCGTGACAAGCCTACGATACCGTTCAGGCGTGCTTTTATTTCAACTCAGAATAAACGTGTAAACAATTGGCACTTTTTTCTGCAAACGGTGCTCTTTTTAAAGCTGTACATGGCCTGTTGACAAAACCGTTTTATCATTCTTTAGTGTGTAATCATTACTCCATAGTTATCTAATAATTAAACTTTGCGTGTACTCTGTGTGTTTCGAATAAATGCATCATATTCGTCTCCAACCGTTAGTTGTATTTCCACCAACAAATGTTCCGACTTACAGGGCAGATCGAATGACGCCAAAAGAAGAGGGAAGATACTTTGATAATTTTAACCCGAGACTTGAGCGGAGGAAGAAATTATTTTACAGTTGAAAGAAAACTTCAACGATAAAAAAATGTCCTCCTGCCCCAGTCTCGAATTCAACTCATGATAGTTAACTTACACCAGCTCGCCTGCGCACTGACCGTGATTAGGAAAGATACTCTTGTATCAGTCTCCCAATGAAATGTTTGTGGAACTATTCTCTTTAATATCTCTAGACTGCGCTGCTCTCATTATCCCCTTCTGGTGTGTGTACAACTTGAAGTATGGTCAATCGCAACGGTTAATGGCAATATTGCTTGAGGTTGTTTTGTCATCACTTGCATTTAATTAATCAAACCAATTTAATGATGGACCAAACGTAGGACGCCACAACCAAATGTGTAAAAAAGAAAAAATGTTTACATCGTTCTTGCACGTGCGTAAAGTAATCTAAAATTCCTGTCACACATTATCTCAGATCAGTACTTTGTAAAATAGCTACATCACTTGTCAGACCCACGGCTTTAGCGCTAATCCCAGGTTAACGTAAAGGTCTTGCAAAGGGAACCAAGGCGGATCAGCTGCACGTGCGCGTCTTTTTGGGTGGAAAGTTATGACATTTGTCTGTGTCTCCGGACATTTCATCAAATACCGCCTTCTTGAACACTATAAATCCAAGATCTAGGAATTATACTTTTTTTAACACCGGAGAATAGCAGTGTTATAATGATTATAATTAGAAGCCAAGTAGGCAGCATTATTATAGTTTTTCTTCAATTGATGTCGATCCCTCCGCTCTACCTTTGCGGCACACCGCTGACATCATTTGCGGCATGGACACATGGCTTCTGGGCCGATGCAGTGCAGAGGGATCAACGACACGGGCGATCTTTGCTCGCTTTGTTTGGGGACGCCGTGTGCAGGATTGACATTTCTAGCCCCGTAGGGCGCCTACTACGAATTATCTAATCGGAATTTCACAGCACAGCTAGACCACAAAAGAAAAAAAAGTCTAAACGCAGGATAAAAAAGAAAGGAACATGTATTGGTTGACTTTCGTTTTTGTCCGGGTGACGTTACTTTTTTATCTTCTTTTTGTTATTTTTTACGACGACTGCGTTCACTCCAGATGTTTTCTTTTCCCAATTCTGACGCGACAAACGAGACGTTTATTTTCTTCGTCACACTTACATTTTGCGCGATGAAAAGAAAAGTTTCAACGGCAACGTTCGGGTGTTGTTCCGCCTTTCAAATTAATCAAACCAATTTAATGATGGACCAAACGTAGGACGCCACAACCAAATGTGTAAAGAGAAAAAATGTTTACATCGTTCTTGCACGTGCGTAAAGTAATCTAAAATTCCTGTCACACATTATCTCAGATCAGTACTTTGTAAAATAGCTACATCACTTGTCAGACCCACGGCTTTAGCGCTAATCCCAGGTTAACGTAAAGGTCTTGCAAAGGGAACCAAGGCGGATCAGCTGCACGTGCGCGTCTTTTTGGGTGGAAAGTTATGACATTTGTCTGTGTCTCCGGACATTTCATCAAATACCGCCTTCTTGAACACTATAAATCCAAGATCTAGGAATTAGACTTTTTTAACACCGGAGAATAGCAGTGTTATAATGATTATAATTAGAAGCCAAGTAGGCAGCATTATTATAGTTTTTCTTCAATTGATGTCGATCCCTCCGCTCTACCTTTGCGGCACACCGCTGACATCATTTGCGGCATGGACACATGGCTTCTGGGCCGATGCAGTGCAGAGGGATCAACGACACGGGCGATCTTTGCTCGCTTTGTTTGGGGACGCCGTGTGCAGGATTGACATTTCTAGCCCCGTAGGGCGCCTACTACGAATTATCTAATCGGAATTTCACAGCACAGCTAGACCACAAAAGAAAAAAAAAGTCTAAACGCAGGATAAAAAAAGAAAGGAACATGTATTGGTTGACTTTCGTTTTTGTCCGGGTGACGTTACTTTTTTTTATCTTCTTTTTGTTATTTTTTTACGACGACTGCGTTCACTCCAGATGTTTTCTTTTCCCAATTCTGACGCGACAAACGAGACGTTTATTTTCTTCGTCACACTTACATTTTGCGCGATGAAAAGAAAAGTTTCAACGGCAACGTTCGGGTGCTTGTTCCTGCCTTCCAAAATCACTGAAATGGCCGCCGGGGTCATCGGTGTACCAGGTCAAGGTAGGTAACAGCAGGCATCCCCGCATTTCAAGGTCACATCGAGTTTCGTCTCGCCCTTTAGAAGCCGACCGAGTTGGAACCGTGCCAGCCACCCTGACCGCAAGGACAAGAGTATCCGCTGCGTCAAGTCCATTCGTAGCCAGTCTTCAGCTGCCCATATTCATGCAGCATGTTTGTCGTGCTTCTCTTTGTTATCGCACCCTCGGCCTGCCAACTCCCAGAGGGGCCCAGGAACGGCGGGATCATCCCAGACCGTCTACCCGTGAACGAGACGAACTGCTTCATCGGTGCAATGGTCTCCTAAGTCTGCAACGCGGGATTTTCACTCCTGGGCCACGACAGCCAAGCCTGTCGAAGCGATGGCTCCTGGTATCCTCCAGGACCGCCTTTTTGCGTTAACAAGCACGTCGTTGCGAAGTTGTTCCACCACTCTGCCTTCCACCCCAATAGCGACCAGCAGCTCATCATCGAAAGTAAGACCATGAACCGCTGCAACGCGGCGTTTCGTAATTCCCCATGGTTCGTCGTGGAACAGCGAGACATACTTCCCGTTTCCGTAGTTAAGATGGCCGTCTCTGCGAACGTGACGTCTTCGCCGGCGGTAACCCTAACGGTTCGTGTCGGAGACCACTACGTGTCTCTCCACAAGAATCCCGTTTGCGCTGTCTTCCACGGCACTCTCCTGACGGATCGCGTCCTATACCTGCAGTGTTCCAAGGTTCTTCGAGGACACTACGTCATCCTTCACGTGCGCAGTCACGATCCAGTCTCCGTGTGTGAGTTCGTGACATACGCCGTGAGCACTCGTGTCCCGAGCCGTGGCGTAGAGTTGTCTAATGGGTCCGTCGAAAGCCTCGTCGGACTTCGTTTCGGATTCGCGTTTGTGGTCATTGCATGTTGCCTTCTCTGCGAAACGGCCGAAGCTGTGTGGCGCAAGGAGGTCTTTCCCACCGGCTCATACGAGGTATCTACTGTGAATTTTTTGTGTGTTTGGTGCCTCGCCTTTTTATCGGCTTTTATTTTGCATATTGTATTTATGCTTCGAGTTGGAAACTAGCGGACGCGCTTACGCTGCAGGCGAACCTGCACGCTCGGTCCACTTTTGTAGCGATCCTTCCTCGTAGCTTTTAATAGGTTCTCGTTTGATTTTATTATTGTACGTGACATGCCCAAAGTAACATTCGGGTGAATAATAATATTTTACTCAAAATAAACGCGTAAACAACTTGCACTTGCATTGCACACTTTCCTTTCTCTTAATGGTGTTTACGCTTAATTATATGTAAAAAAATATAATTTTATGGACGTAGGTATATCCTCATTTTGGATGTGCATTGATTAGTTTCTAGTCCTCTAACTAGTACACTTAATTTGTACTTGTTATGTTTTAAATAAACGTATGCTGATCTTTTTTGCAATCATTACTGAGATTTCCAATGTTCCATCAACCACAGCCGTGAATTACAGGGATGACTCAATGGCACCGATGGAAGGGGAAGCGCCTCTTTCTTGTAATATTTTCTCAATAAAATGGTTGCTGAACTATTCTCTTCAGTACTTATTGAGTCCGTTTTGCACATTTGTTTGCTTTCCTTTTGCTGTTGGCTTGAAATATAGTCAAGTGCCAAGGTTAGGGAACAGTGACAGCTTTGCACGAGACCTTTTTTTTTCTTCATAATGTGAGTTTAGTCTATCTAACTAATTGCACATTTATTAATTAAAAGTAAAAGTATGACGTCAAAGCTAAATGAGCTACAAATGAAATAATTAAGACCGTTGTCACACTTGGTGTGCGTAATCTAATCTAAAATCGCCATACTGCATTTTCTCAGTGGTACTTCGTAAAATAGGTACTATATTTAGTATCAAACTCGTGACTTTAGCGTTAGCATCCCAGGTGAAGGATGCTTCAACGAGCAAGCCTGGCGGATCCACTGCACGTTCACGTTTTTTAAGCGGACAAGTATTACGCTTCTCAGTCGTTTTCAACGGTTATAAATAAGGTATGGTTTTTTTACGCTTTGTCGGAAAAGGCAAGTGAAAGTTGTTTTTGGCAGGAACTGAAACCGTAACCCGAACCGAAAACTGTGAAAGATCGAAACTTTTTCGGTAAACGTAATCGAAACGAAACTGATATTTTATTTTGATGTTAACCGCAACCGTAATGCCTTAACCGGTAACCGATATATTATATTCATAAAGCATTTTTCTCAACAATAATCCAGTTGAACGCTAACGATGATCTTGAAATGCCATCGCCATTTGCAGACAGAACACCGTCTTCACTTTGCTTACTTTTTCGCGAAAGGACCTGGGGAGCGAAAACAAAAGCGTCGGCGCGTTCCTGGCGGCGTGCCCGTGTTCCAGACGCGGAGCGACGGCTGGGCCGGCGCTGCTGGTGACGTAGGCGCCGGCGTCATGCATCCGTTGCTACGCTCCATTTCAACTTTATCTGGCAAACGCTGGATCCTACAGGGCTGGTGGGAAAAATGAGAAAGCCGGAGCGAGGCACGTGACAACGCACCCGGCAATTAAACTCGCGTGGTGCACCGTCACCTATTTCGCTTCGAAGCTCTCAATGCCTTGCATTGAACCATAAATGAAGACGTTTGTCGAGCTAAGGCTTACGATGACAGCTCTGCTCCGACAGGTCGTCTCCGCGGCCGCGTCGATTTCAACAAAACGAGACACTGCTCCACACGTGACTTTTGGGAGCCGATAGACGCAGTTGGCGCCGTTCTGATGTGAACAACGGAGAGCTAGCAAAACTGTCGACTAGCCAGACGCAGCACTTCGAAGCCGTTGGCGACAGCTTCGAAGTGCTGCGCCCTTTGACTTCAAAAAGCGCGGCACCACAATGGCCCACCGGTGTTGTACTTCTTTTAGATGCGGAGCATCTCTTGCTCGGGTCTATGTCCCGCGGCGTCGTAGTCCGCACTCACACTACGCATGCGCAACCCTCCTCCTTCCCGCTCTTCAACAGCTGCGCGTTACTCTCTCCCTCTCTCTCTCTACCAGTTGCGTGCACTTCGCGTGCGTTCGCTTCTACTCACACCGCGCGCGCATGCGCAACTCTTCTCATCTAGTCTCCTCTCCTTCAAGTGCGAATATAAGCAGCGGTAGCGCGCTGCGCGCGTTCCCCCGGAGGAGTGAACGGAGGATAGTTTTGGGCGCTCCGGGTCGCAGCGCCAAGCCAGGGCTTTCCAGTGGGGTGGGCTTTCCCCGCATCTCTGCGGCTGTCGTCTGCTAGCTTTTCTCGGCCGCCTCGCGTCCGCCGCAGCCCAAATTCGGCCGGCAAAAAGAAATCAGTCAAGAAGGGAAGAAATTAATTACGATCCGCGATGCTCCGCATCACCCCATGGTACCCCTCGGGAAGATGGTGTAATTTTTGTTTTTGGTAACACTACTTTGTTGGCAGGGGGTGAATGCTTCTGCTTGCTTGCAGCTTGCACGTTTTGGGCTTTCTTTCTCTGAAGAAGGTTTTCCGCTCTTTTCCTGCTCAAAGAAGAATCATTTTCTCCTCGCTCAGTACGTGCCTCTTTGAGGTTGAAGGCAGCAGCCCTTGGCTGTGAATCCTGTTGTTAAAACGTGTTGACATGATGATGAAAATATTATGGCGACAAAACAGCACGCGTCAAAACAGCACGCGACAGAAGAGCACTGCGTCAAAGCAGCACTTGGACAAAAAAGAGCACATGCCAAAACAACACAGCGCCATTCATAACAGCCCGCATGTAACCTATGCTTTTCTTCAGCGTTCTGAGCTTGGGTTAATGGTACGTCAAGAGAGCGTGCATATTTATAACGTGTGCAATTGCAGTTCACCTAGTCACCGCTGGCAAGGTGTAAAGAATTTGTTGCCCCGTGATTGTACTAATTCTTAGTGAGGCATGCGATGGTACGTACCTAGCTAATCACATTTTCGATCAGTGAATTATATCGTTCTAAGTGAACTTTATATGCTATAATTTTTTCATAAAAATACTACTCTGTGACTTGCAATTTGAAAACACCACGAAATGAAACAATGAAGTGTTGAATAGTGTTCTTTATTTAATGTGCGCGCTCTTTTCATGCTGAGTTACATAGCGCGGAAAAGCGGCGGCACAACACGCTCATACTTTGATAGTAAATTTCACTGCTTCTCAGATATCCTTGTTTAAGGCTCCGAGCCTGACGCAGCGCATTCTCTCTGGCAGTATATCACTATACGGTTACTTCGGAATAACTGCAAGTCATATACGTTGCACAAAGACAATTGGTGTGAAGCACATAATGTTAGCGAATGTTGAGTGAATTAAATTGTTGGAAAAAATAACTTTACGGCCTAACCATAAAAAATAGAATTGCGACAAAAAAATGGACAGTATATGAGACCACGATTCGTAAAAAGGCAAATAGTATCGCAGTTTGTATTGGCAGTATCTTGCTATCCATATCACCATTCCATTCTCCAGAGCTTGCACGGCTTTCACATTAAATATAGCGCAAAAAAGGCGGGACAAATAGACGAAGAAGCATACAGGGCAAGCGCTGAAATGTATTGTAAAAGCTTGGTCTGCTGGGCAAGTTCGGATCTTGTGTGCTACTTCGTCTTTTAGATGCGGAGCATATCTCTTGCTCGGGTCTATGTCCCGCGGCGTCGTAGTCCGCACTCGCACTACGCACGCGCAACTCTCCTCCTTCCCTCTCTCCAACAGCTGCGCGTTGCTCTCTCCACTCTCTCTCTCTACCAGCTGCGTGCACTGCGCGTGCGTTTGCTTGTACTCACACCGCGCGCGCACGCGCAACTCTCCTCCTCTAGTCTCCTCTCCTTCAAATGTGAAAAAAAAATAGACGGCGAGCGGCGAGCGTTTCAAGTTTCTCTGCCGCGAGCCGCGACGAAGGCTCGCGTAGGGGGTAACGCTAGGGCAGTCGGTGGCGCCATCTCTCGACGTCAGCACGCAACTGACTCTTTCCTCGGAACCAACACGATGCTCCGCATCACCCTATGGTTCCCCTCGGGAAGATAGTGTAATTTTTTTTTTGCCCCATCTCTTTTGCGCTATTTTTTTTTGTGAATGTCAATTACCAACTTGCTTAGCAGACCAAGCTTTTGCACGGCTCATGCCTTTTTAACGCCATACGCTGTTGTAAATGTGCTGTGTCTTCGCCTGAGAACATTAGTTTTTTTTTTTTTGTCGCTGTGCTGTTTTTACGCAGTGTTGTTTTTTGCGGGGGCACTTTTGACGATGTGACGTTTCAACTCTTTGCATCTTGTCGCTAGCTATTTTGACGCGCGTTGTTTTGTCGCTCTACTATTTCGACGCCGTGCCGTTTTCACGTATTATGTTTTTATGTTGCTGTTTCTGTCGTGTGTTGTTGTGTCGTGTAATGTTTTGTCACGTTGCCGTTCAAGAGAAATGCACCCAACAAAATGATCATTCTACGTCCGACGCTGACAAAAAAGTCACTTGCGCCGCTATCTTGTGACACGTCTCGCATTTCCAGTGCGGCCGCGACGATCTGTGACTAGCGAAAAAATGTGTACCACGTGATCCATACGTTTCATTCCATTAATTCTTTGACTTACAGATCAATCTGTTACATTCCATGCATACGTTTCCTTTCACTAGACTCGGAACGTGGATGTTGTCACGCATAAAACAGGGCCATGTCGTGCACACAGCCTACCCATTTTTCCTTCAAACCGAGTTCATAAAATGTTTATCGTCAGGTATATATATCTATTTTATTAGTCGGTAAATATCGAGGAATCTGAGCTCTAGTTATAAACTTATAAGCCCTTACCAGGGTGCAACCTTTCTCAAAACCTTAGACGTTAAAAGCATTCGTCTCAAATATTTATTCAGCTTTAATGAGACTCCATTTTGTGACAACGTCAGCACTGTCGCGTCAATTGTCGCAGCAGAGAAGATTTGGCACTTGGATGCACCACGAAGTACGCGTTTTATGTTGGAACGTGATTCCATGCGGCGCAATAGACTTCTTCCAAAACCGACGTGCCCCATCGCGGCGAAATACCACGCAGTGCACTCTGGGAACTAGTTTGCCACTCAGTTTCGGTTTCGACTGAGCAGCTTCATCTCATGCTATCACGCCGCGACCGAACGCATGCTTGCGTTTTTGACTATCTGACTTTTCACGAATGTATAGTACAATACACTAATTCTCGAGCGATACAAAACTGAAGACCGGGGCATTTTCCTTGGTTCCCGAAACACCGGATATTATGCGTGCGTATGCAAACGTAGTAAGACGTGGCTTAGTCACCTCACCCCACGAGTGCATCTTAGAGCTCGTGTAAGTAACCCGCCTAGTGCCAGTGAACTACAACTGAAATTTGGTCACCTTGAGCCCTACACGTAGTTTGTTTGCCAAAAGTCCGCTTCTTGTTACTTCATTGGGTGAAAAGCAAGCCGCATTCTCACAGGAGCATCAAAGTTGAGCCAGCGTTGGCGCGTTAACTTTTTAAAAGCGCAATAAATTCGACCTCACTTCTGCGCAAAAGTTACTATGATGTCTTCCTCGTGTCATCACATATCTCACACTCAAATTTTATGCTGATATAAGATTAAGTTTTCGCAAACGCTGAGATCGGCTAGCTACAACGGAGGCCCTAACAAGCGTCCCCTACTCCTCGTCTAAGCCTTTTTGGACGACCTTTTACTGACGCCCAAGATCTGTGCCTGAACGGTGTGTCTGAAATTATCTTGGCATACTCAGTGAGGAAGAAAGCAAACACATAACAAATATTATGGCAATTAGCAACCGTCAAATGCGCTTTGAATAATTTCGTTCGTTTGGAGCACCGGGGTTCACGCCCGTCCGGCGCACTTCCACCGAATGGTGCGACATTCTTCACACAAGTGCTCGACTTTTGCTTTCTTAAAACGGTTTGTATGTGCGAATGTGCCTACATGATTGCAGGATAACTTTATGCGTATACGCGATGTTGAATATTGGTGAAATGCAAGCGGTTGGGGACTTCACGAATTCGTGCAGTGCTGCGGGGCAGTACAGATAAGAGATGAGAAGTGTGTTCAAATGGAGCTTTTCAATGGCGCCTCCGAGTTTTACCTCGCGTTCTCAGAGCGTATTAATAAAAACAGTGATTGCAAAAAGTTATATTTCGTCTATGGACGCAACGAAACAGACAAACTTCCTGATCAACCAAATTAACGTAAAGGCGCGAGCTCGATGTTTGTATACTTATTGATTGCTACGGCTTGTTGATTCGTACACAAGCTACACAAGCAAGATCCTCGAGCCTTGCAGCGTCGAGATTCCCAGAATTGGCTAGTTTACATACCTCGAAACGCTAACAGAAAGGCTCGACCGTGTACAAAAATACAACAAGTATGTGTGAAGACCAGCTATACGTCTCGGGCTTGTGCTATAGCTTTGAGATCTGGCCTTTTAGGTTAGTTTAGAGACCAAAAATGATGCCCTCGGGACCAGAAAACGTGAGATCACGGCCGTTAATAGTCCACGCCCTCTGTGTAACCTCTTGTTGACGTGTCGATCGAAACCGAAACCATGGCACTCTCCTCCCTGGCCAACTAGTTCCCAGAGTGCAACGCGGGCCATGTTATATGCAGGGCTTTTGGAAGTAGTCTATTCTAGCAATCCCGTTGCAAAAATCGTCTTCTGCGCGCTGCCATCTTTGTTGTCTGCTGGGCTGCGGTACGCCTTAAAGGGGTAGGGAAACGAAATTCTAGAGCTCATTTTGTAGCTTGAATGTGTCGCATGTTGCACCCTAACCTCAAAAACACCAGTCTTCCGTTGAAAGGCACAAGAAAACTAATTTGTAAGCTAAATAAACGATCTTTCAATGTGCACCTGGTGGATGCATGCGGGGCCTATTTGGGAGGTGATCTAGCAACGTTGTGGAACTTGCTACGTAGTCGTGACGTAGCAGATTCCTTCGGAGCAGCGCCGCTCTTTGGCATTTCAACATTTTCCCTCTTAGCTTTCCTCCTTAACTCACAAATCGCGCATTGAACCAAACAGTGCAAGAAGACAGAAAGGGGGGACTCCCTCTTTCTCGGACCCTCGTTTGTGCAGCCGGATGCATTCATTCTCCCCCTAGAAGATTAGCCAGTCGCTCAAAACTCGGACAAAAGTTGCTTTCCCCACCCCGTTCAGCCCTAAGCTGACAGTGCTGTGGTACTACGGTCTATTGTTCCGTGTTTGACACATATTTTTAATTTAGCGTGGCAAACGGGTTTTTTTCCTGAGAAAATGCAGGTGGCAAAAGTTTCAGTTCTACATAAAGCTGGGGATAAAAATAACTTAGGAAATTATAGGCCTATTTCCGTATTACCAATATTTTCGAAAGGTCTAGAAAAATTTTACATAAACGATTATACTGATTTTGTGACAAATTTTCAATCCTGACACCCTGTCAGTATCGGTTCAGAAAAAGGTCGCTCTACTGAACTCGTGCTGTTAAAGCAAAAATAATTAATTTTTAATAATATTGAAAATAAACTGGTTACACTCGGAGTGTTTATAGATTTTTCGAAAGCATTCGATCGCCTCAATCACGTAACGTTATTTCAAAAGTTATACATGCTAGGTGTTCGCGGTGTCGCTCTTGAGATGATTAAAAGTTACTTTGAAAACCGCTATCAGTGTGTAGAAATCAATAAAAATAGATCAGATCTTAGGAAATTAACAGAAGGCGTGCCTCAAGGCAGTATACTGGGGCCACTTCTTTTTGATTTGTATATCAATGATATAGTAAATATTGATGATACTGTTAGTTACATCATATATTGCAGATGACATATCTCTCTTTTTCTCAGGGAACGACGCTGACCAAATTACACATAAGGCAAACCAATATCTTGATAAACTAAATGCTTGTACGATATTATTATTTTTAAATAAATGTAAATAAAACTAAAGCCGTTCTGTTCAGATCACGAAATACAAAATGTACGTATATGACTATCCCTTCACTTGGTGGAAATGAAACAGATATAGTAGTAAATGTAAAAGTACTAGGAATAATATTTATTGAATACCTGTGTTGGGACGAAACTGTGCAACAGATTAGTAATAAGCTATCTAAAGTTGTTGGGGTTATATATAGATACCGTAACATGATTCCAGTCTCTGTTATGATACTTATATACAAGTCCCCTTTTTACACATACTACAACTAGTATTCCTAGTATGGGGTAACACGACTGCTAAAAATCTTAAAATAATACATAACCTTAAAAAAACAATTCGAGGTTTATGTCATGCAGCATACGATAGTCACACCAAGCCATTGTTTCATAAATTTAATATAGCACAAATTTCGAATCACTATAGTTATAAACTTGCACTTTCCTACAAAAGGTCTTTTAGACAAAACGAAAATATGTATCTATCAATTTCCCAACTTTAACTTAGACAAGCTAATTATCCAACTCGTAATGCTGAGATATGGATAGTGCCACTTTCAAGAACAAACTATGGGAATCAGATGGTAAATTGTACCCTCCCCTATCTTCTGAATCGTTTTTATGAACTCGATGTTGATATCTTCAGTATGTCCGCCACACAAATATGTTCACTTTTCGTCTAATAATTACTCCCATGTAAAAAAAAAAAAGAAAAAATTTAGTATAACGATTGTCTGTGTTTCGCGGGTGTTGTTATTTTTTACATCCTTTTTCGTTTCTTTTTTTCTCTTCCTCTTTGTGTACATTCTTCTTTTTAGGAACATAGATGATGTCTTTCCCATGCTATAATGAATATGGCAAATATTAGTGGATTTACGCTTATGTTTGTTCTTCCCTGGGCTGCTATGGGGGGCAGAGGCCAGTCAAGCATCGAGTCAGTTGCTTTTTTCTCTGCCTCTTTCTCTGTTTCAGGGATCAATAAAAGAATTTGAAAGCTACGTGCTCCTTGGGCCAGCCACACGCTCGTCACCCCACGGGCACTTCGAGACGGCTCGGTTGTAATGCTCTGACGCTATGACACCACCACAACGCTGAAAACGCCACCAGGGGCAAAGCTCATAATCCCGCCAGCCTTGCTACGTCACGAATGCGGGGAATCTTTTCTTTCTGTTTTTGTTTGCGCCAGATATCCCATGACGCATCACGCTCTCTCCGTTCGCTTCTCTTCGAGCGCTTGCTCAAGTGCACCGTTTGGAACGAAAACTAGAGCCAGTCGTTCATAATACCAACGTGCGATTATCATTTACGGTTATTATCCGTCATGCTTGACTCATTTCCGAATGAAATTTGAATTTTTCAATTTTTGTTTCCGTACCCTTTAAAGGGATGCTGAACCGAAAAACAGAATCTAAATTCGTTGGCGTTTTGATATTTACAGCACACGAATGGCTCTTAAATGACGGTGCTTGAAACAATAAAGTAGTCGAAAATGTATGATTTACGGAAATAAATATTATAAGGTGCACCTGGTGAGTTCTTTGAAAGCTCGTTCCGTGACAACAACAAACCTGTAGTACGCAGAACGGTGGCTATGGTGAGCCACCAAAGTTGGCTCCGCCGTGCCCACACGCCGCGTGTTGGCGCGACGAAACGGAAATGCGACTTGCGATCCCCGTCAGACGTCGAAACAGAAATGCGACGTGCGAACGCTGCTGTCAGACGTCGTCATGGCCAAAGTATCAGGACGGGAAAGAAATCGCCGAACTCCGAAAAACCCACAGACCAAAGTCGTCGCTGTCGCAACGACGCAGGTGCAGAAGTGGACTGGGGGTGGCCGGGTCGAGGTGGCTGGCAGGTAGTGCGCAGCTAAACCGGAAGTTCGGAAGTGGCACCCCCCGGTTGCCGCCATGTTGTACGCAAAAGTGACCCCTCGTCACGTCACCTGACAAGAGCAGTGACGTCATTCGTAAGATGGCAGCGCCCAGAGCTGGCGGAGGCGAGCTTGTTCGGTGCGCGGTAGCCGTGATGTGCAGCTGCTTTCCGACGACTTCGGGCTTTTTCGTGCTCGCTGACGCAGGTATAATGTGAAAACATGAAGGAATAGGACTTTATACCCTTTTTGCGCAAGATCGCTCTTGATCATCTGGATATTAGCGCCTGTGAGACAGCATCAGCCGTATCGCCGTACTGGTGCTCGGATTCCCGGATGTGTTCGAGGATCGATAGAACTTCAAGTGCTTTCAGCATGAAACTTTCGCATTCTCTTAGCTTTGTTTGAACGTTGGAATGTCTGAGAATCGACGCGAAATGTATGCGTCGGACGTAGGGCTTAGGGGAATTCGTTTCAGCCCTAGGTAATTGCATAATCGCAGCCAACTTTTAGCGAGGAAGCTCCGGCGATCTTCGTTTGAACGTCTGAGAATCGAAGCGAAAGGTATACGTCGCGTTAGGGCCTAGGGGAAGTTGTTTCAGCCCTGCGTCACAGAATAACCATAGAAAATTTTGGCGTGGAAGCTCCTGCGATCTCAAACCTTTTGTGCTAATCGACGACTTTACATTCAATCGCTTTTCTTCCTTTTTTTTTTGTGAGTGCGAAGTGCACACTTATTTTCAGCTGCGAGGATGACGTTTTATTGAGTGTGGGGATGAATAAATCGTTGCAGGCACCTGCTTCAAAGCTATTCGACTTGCTATAAGAACAACCGTTTTGGTGTACGCATAGATTAACTGCACATTTTTTTTCTTTCGTAGGATTTATTGCAGCAATACTTTTTTTCATCAAGAGTGCATTGTATTAGTCGGTCAATTATTTACTTGTTCTAATTACCTGGACAAGATTATTCATATTTGTGTTCATCCCTTGACCGAAGAGCAGTCTTGTTGAAAAATGTTGACTACCATTCCGTTCGGTCTCTTCAATAGACTTTTTTCGAAAGTGTAGGCTGCCTACACTTCGTGTCACCGTAACTTGGAAAAGGGCAACCGCCACAGCCCCCTCGAGCCAACCAGAGACGGAGTGAAGCTGTGTGACAAATCTGTGCAGACGAGCACTCTAATGATATGTTGTCATGTGCCTCTCTCCAACGTGCATATTGACTCACCGAGACTGTAGCCTTTGCCGTTTCCCAAATTGTGATGGAACGAATTACAGTAGCGACTACCCTAATTGCCCAAGGCCTTCATACTTTGGGCATTCGTTCAACAAGAGTGTTATGTCCGCCATCACTGTGAACTCGGCTGAGCGCCTACTGGACTCGAATGCTCCATTACCGTTCGACGTGAACTGGGGCCCATTCGTGTGCTTTACGCCGAAAATAGCGACAGTCGTGTTGCTTGATGGGGTTTCGCAAAGGGTCTATTTTGTCATACGTATAGGAAGTGTCCTGCTATAAAGCAATGCATCAACACATACTATTAAACTAGATGCTCAGAGGTGCGTTTGTTTTTGCAATTAACAAGTTACAGCAGTGTGCTTTATTGTTATCATGTGTGTAGTTTTAAGTATCCTCTCTAGAATGCCTACGAAGGCCTCTGGAGGGAATAAATTAATAAATAACATTTTCACATCACTGGAGTTGGTTTTCGGATGTGCCACATGTTCAGGAGACGTGGAACGAGTGCAGCCCAATGCAACCAGTCTGCCAGTCTGGTATGTCCCATTAATTAATATTGAGGGTTCAGAGATGCGATGTCCTGAAAAAATCCAGCACGCACGGTAAACACAATTCTTTATGTATAGACTGTGAAGGCGTAAAGGCGAGCGGAAATATGTTTGTTTGGTTAGTGTATCAAATATGTTTATTTCCACTTGATTACATAATTATTGGTTCTTTGCAAATGATTCCATAACGAGTTCTTTTTGCAAAAGTCTTGTGTCAGGTGTTCAGTCGTAATACCTGTGGTCTTTGTTCTCGGATGACGCCCCTGGCACGTCGGTGTTCAGTTTGGTCAAGTGGCAACTTTGACCGATTGATGCCGTCTTGTAATCATACGTCATGTGCGGCCACTGGCATCTGATGCACTGAAGCTGCAGGGCTGGCTTCTAATCCGCAAATTTTTCTGGTAGTTTTCCGCATCAATGCAGCAAGCTCGGGCATATATGAATGCTTCGGCGTTGGGGTGTCTCCAGTGGCGTACCAACTTGTTTTTGAGTGGGGGGTGCAAAGTAGACCCCCCCCTTCCCCCAGGGCCGGGGGCGGTGCCCTTGGTATCCCTTGGGCGCAGCCGGCCAGTGTTTGCCCTGCCCAGTGGCGTCTGTTTCAAGGGGGGCAAAACACATGCCTTGCCCCCCCCCCCACTCTGAGAACTGGAGGGGCAAGCCCCTTGCCCCCCCCCCCCCCCGGTTGGTACGCCCATGGGTGTATCGTTGAATTGGCATCGAATAGTAACGGGCAGCCGGTGGCGGTCGTCGTGACTTTGTGGCATAAGTCGCCCTCGGTTCGTCAGATGCCGCTTCGCTCGAAGAAGTCTCCAGTTGAATTGCCTGTCCAACTTGTTCCGAAACAATCTCGGCAATCAAAATAAAAGCCGGGCAACTGATGGCAGGAAGTAGCTTCCTGATCTCCTCCCGGAAAACGTTGTGGACGATGTAGCGGATGCCTGGGAGGCTGGCGTCGAAGTTGCAGCTGGACGACTCGAGTATCGAGACGTTGGGGAGTTGTTGATATTGACAGGCTCGGGCCTGCAGTGTACATTCAATGTTGGAAGCCTCGGTGATATGAACCCTTTGACTGTTGTCGTGGGGTTGCGGACAAAGCTGTCGAAGGTGTTGTCCCTCACATGAGGGACATGGGATTCTTAGCTTCTTGTCTTCTGCAGCATCAGGGTTGGCGTGGGTGCTCGATCAGGCGCAAAACATCCTCTACAAAGGCGGTGATGCTCTCGTTGGGGCCGTGTCCTGGACAGAATCAGGAATTCGGCTCTCTCTCGTCAATGTTGGCTGATGAACGTGCACTTCAGCTCGATCTTGCAAACTTTTCACGACGTTAAGGAGGATTCGTGGTTCTCAAACCAGTGCCTGGCAGTTTCTTCCATGAGAAGTATAGGTTCTGCAGGAGCTGGTTGTCCGTCTACCCACTGTGGCGGGCGACACGGTCATAAATTTCAATCCAGTTCTCGACGTCTTCATACACCTTGCGTGAAAGGGCATCAGAGTGCGAGGTGCGACGGGCATGCAAACGATGGTGGGAGCGGACGCGGTTTGCTGCTACAGGTTTGTCATTGTTGGCTTAGTCAGCTTCGGTTTTTCTGGCAAAAGACCGAATTCCGGTGGTTCTTGCTGGTATAGCAGCGACTGGCTCGGATTTCAGGTTCTTCGTGGTGAATTTCCGAGGTTCGTCCTTGTGGTACTCGCTCGTCTTGTGGTTTTTCTGCCGGGCTCGGGATAGGACTTGGTTCCCGGCTCGCCGAGGGTTTAAGACGCGAGATAATCCGCCACCCGTGTCTTGTTATCGGGCAACTCGGCTGAGGAGCCGCCAGGGTCGACACAGAGTGAAGGGCTATGGGTAAAGTGCGCAGCACCTCCACCAGAACATACGATGACAGCTGAGCATGGCCTGGAACTTTTCAGAATAGTAAATATTGATAGAAAATAGGACTGGAGCAAGCATCCGTGACAATATAACAAAACAGACAGAAAATAGTCTATCCTGACCACTAAAGAAACTGCACGTACTGCTTTAGTGGCATTCTGTCCGAATAAATCGTCTCCTTCGGGGTTTGGCGAATGCTGTGGACGAGCTGAACTTAAATGGATGTGGGACCACTTTTCTGGTAATGAGCCGCTGCAGACTGTCGTCGCAAAGCGGCGTGAACGGATGGACTGGGTAGGTTACACGCGCGATGAAATGTCCATACAGCTTACAATTCGCCTAACAAGTGTTGATAAAACTTTTGTATCGACGAAATGTGCGACAGGCCAGCGGAATCAATACCAACTGCAACACCTGTGCTCCGTGAAAGTGCACGTCTACGCCAGAACAATTTAGGAAGCAGCACAGCACCACCTAAACCACGGCACAGGAACTACCAGCTTGAAGGCAGCTCTTCGGTGCGCCGCGCACCTGTGCTCCGTGAAAGTGCACGTCTACGCCGGAACAATTTGGGAAGCAGCACAGTATCATTTAGCACAGCACGGGAACTACAAGCTTCAAAACAACTCTCCGGTGCACCGCACAACCAAAGTGAGCCTTCAGTCATATGAACGAAGCGGCACCACGATTGCACACTGCCAAGCACGACTCACGCAATTTCCGTCACTAAACTCTGTATCCAAATATATTGCACACGCTTCACTGCAGACCTCGAAGATTCCGATGGTCAACGAAAGCACAGAAACGTCGCCTTAAAATTTATCCTAGCGGTATCCGAATCAATCCGAGGTCCGAGCAACGTAGGGCCGATTGTCTCTTTCGTGGCAATATCCCCGTCGGTCACCAGCGAAATGCACACCGTTCCTCCTTCTGTTCACGTTATACCTACGTCAGACGCCACGCTGAACTCTGAAGTAGTTTTCGACCGGCCTCATATGACGGCTTCCGCGTCTGAAATCAACTCGCCGAGACGAACGACAACGAACAAAGCATCCGACAAGCTCCGGCCAATGCTCCGGCCCAGCTGGGGCCAGCCGCTGCATGGGCGCTGCCATCTTTCCTGTGACGTCACATATTTGGTTTGGTGACGTGACGAGGGGTCAAATTTGCGTACAATGGCAGCGCCCTTATGGGGGTCACTTTCGAGTGCAGACCGGAACCCCGGTTTATCGCTCTAAGCCCCTCTACCTCGTTGCTTCGGATGCACTCTTCATGTCCGTCTGAATGAACCTGGATGAATGGCTAAATGGATGGATGTACAGCGGCTGTTCTCCTTAAATCGGGCGGTGACTTGCGCCACCTATACTACAAATGAAGGGCAGCCCAACCTGAATCTGCCCGTCACAACACATTGACATCGTGCCGTTGTATAAATTTTCATTGGTTTTATGCCCCGTACGGCCAATAATAAAAAAAACGCAAAAAAGAAAAAACGAAATACGCGCAAAGATGGTTGCTGAATACGTTCATCGTACAAGATGAAGCCCCATAAAGATGGTGACAGCTGGAGGCCAGGGGGGAGGGTGTACGCATGCTTAGACTGGAGGAAGGTCGATTGGCGACGCCCGGCTCTGGCGGAAAGCATCGGCTACGGAGCCCCGAATATTCACGGAGAAACTCGTAAGCACGCATGCACTGACCCCGACGCAGCACCACCATTACCTTGGTGTGCACAGGGGACGGCGCCAGGGGGAGGCTAGGGGTGGCGGGCGCTCTCCCCCAAAATTTCGTCTGCCACCCCAAGATGAAGCAGCTTTGTACGCAAATAATTGCTCTACGACGTCGGCTTCAAAACCCAGTGTAACGAGTGTCCAGCCTTTAGAGCCGTTCATGCCTTTTATTTTTTTTTCCTTACTAACCTCCATCCACGCGTGGATGGAAGTCCACGCGTGATGGCGAGTAAGCTATCAAGCTGGTTTCAGAAAAGCAGCTCCCCTTTGTGACGCCTGCTGGCTATTCTCTCCGTATTCCGCTCTGTGGTGCTTATCTTCAGCTGAGACCGGAGACGTGAACGACGGCGTAGCTTAGTTACAGTCAAGGTCATGCGGGGCATCCCGAAAAGGGAAGCAAAACCTTGTTGTGAGTCGGAGCACAGGTGGCGAAGGTCCCTGCTGGGATACCCCCCCCCCCCTCTTCCTCCTGCCTCTCCTCATTTCCCTTTTCAATGAGC
>JAZHYW010001067.1:0-15800 GCA_037355805.1 Ixodes ricinus | reverse complement strand
ACACACACACACGACCGATAAGTGGATTACGCAACTGTCAGATTTATGCAAATATTGCGTTGTTTGCAGTGTTAGTCTTGCCTATGAGTTACTAGACTTGTCTAAAAATTATACGCATTGCACATAAAACTTTAAACGTTTTTATGCTCATTTGTTATTTTTATTCCTACCTTGCGTTTTACTTTTGAATACTTGCTAATTCACTCGTAGTATGTTTTGAGTAAAACGACCCAGAATAATCCCCATTCGGTTTCTATTTACCTATTCTAAACAAATAAAAACAATATTTCGGATCGTCACTTCCTTGTAAAATGTAAGATGTGTTTATTGTTGTGGGACTCCCAAAGAACGCATGGAAAGCATTTATTAGAAATTGACAACTTCCTGGCACGTTCCGATCTACCAGTCTTTAAAGTTCACGCCACGTGAACTTGAACTAGATTTGAAAGCGCGGGTTTCCCGCTATGTCACCCTTCTCTTCCCTGCCTCTTTTCAAGTTTGCTTTTTTGCTTTTATTTTATTTGGCTGCCGCGTTTTACATAGAAAATGCCGCTTCATCCATCGCAAAAACGCAGGAAGAGAGCGTTCGCCAATCGTAAACAGCGCTTGGGTTTTCTGTAAAGTGCGTCGAGAAAAAGGATGAAAGTTTCTGTTGTCGATGTCAAGCCAGACACGCATCGATAAAAATGCAAATATTCTACCGCTAAGCGGGCAGGGCGCTAGAATCCACGCGTACTTGCCAGACCAATGAAGTGCCTGCCTTTCATCCCGTGACCACACTCTTCGTTCATGAGTATTCGGAAAGGGGTAAATTATGGTGTATGATAGTCGTTTGACTGGACCAACGAGTACACAGTTTCCACCGCGCTTTCAGTTTAAAGGCGAACGTAGCATAAAGCTGCATTTACAGTGGCGTTGTACTCACAAACCGCGAAGTGGATCCCCTTGTTTTCATCATAAAATGCGTGTGAAATAATGCAACCCCTTTCAAAAACTGCTGTGAAATTGCGGTTCAAGATGAAAACGAAAAAGTTCGAGGTACAGTGCGAATTGGAGAGGGGTGAAGCAAGCAATCTTCGCTCAAGTGCTTGTCGTGAACCAAAGGGGCGCCGCGGTTAACGTGCTTGAGCCATCGAGGAAAACAGAGTGAGACAAGGACGTGAACGGGATCGGGCACCGTCATATGATATCTCTTGCCTTCTTCGTAATGATATCTCGGTACATGCACAGTGGAGGAGGCATGGGTGCGTTTGTGCCATAGACGATATCGGAAATAGAGTAAACGAGAGGGTTGATAGGGGGCAAACCTATGAATATAAATGATTCATTTCATTTTGCGTTTCTGTTTCTTTTTTTTTTGAAGATTGCGGGTGACTCAGCGGTGCAGAGCATTTGACCGGGTCGCCCGCATGTTAAATCGTCTCTCGTGATTTCTACCACGAGGTGGCGAAGCGTACTCGGCCACGCGAGCGGCGCTCCGTTGCTGATAAAATGCCGGCGCCGAAGTATGTGGTTATGATTCTGTTCGCGGCGCGTGGCGATGACAGTCAACTACATGTTGTTGAGCAAGTGCGTTATGCCATTCTCCGAGGCTTGTAACAACGACGGAAATCCTACATCGGTGCCTATACTACTGCTCGCTTGCGAGTTCTGCGGCTGATGACCAGCAGCGTGGGACACGTTCGATCGAGTTGACGACTCCGAGAGGTGAGTGAATATGTTTTAAAACTTTGGTTGGGACTAGTTGGCTCATATCATTTAAAAAAAAACTAAAAGCGCGAACTGAAACACGGAAGATTAAAAAAACGCAGTCCACAAAGACGGATGCTAGTAACAACTGGTTTTATTGAATAAACATACAGGCAACCAAACTGTCCACGAAGTTTGTTAAAAGAGCAAATGAAAAGACGGAGAGACATCGTTGAAGCTTTCTTTATCAAGAACTTGGGCGAAAAGTTGTGAACATGCGGTCCATTTTCTGCTGGATAAGGAGATGTCTTTTTAAATGACTTCATATAAGACTGCCGATATATGTTATCGGTTTAGGCCTGTTATCGGTATGGTGAACGACAGTCTGGCTGAGTGAATGTCTCTTCAATAAAATCAGTTGTAAGAGCGCCGGTCCTTTTCGTATGTGTTTTTTGTTTCGTCCGTGTTTCACTTCGCGCTTTAAACATTGCTGGTATTTGCGTGCTCCAGTTCTTTTGCTTCCGGCTCGAGGCTTGTTTCACCAGGGCACGGTGTAAGATCAATACCACCTAGAACACAAGGCCTGCGCGTTTCCTCCTCTAAACGTCATCACTAGTAGATCCCCGCAGCGCCCCCTAGCTAGCCCGGATGAGCTCCATCGTCTGCTACATCGTCTGCTCCATCGCCTGCTCCATCGCTTGCTTCAGTGGTCCTGCTCAGAACGAGCTCACATTGCTAAGACCGGCAACCTCGATGGTGTCGCATGCACGTTGCAAATGAACTGTGGTAGCCCGTTATCAGCTGGCGCTAAGCAGTCGGGCACGCAGCTGTGACCGCCAGTAAATGCGACGCAGTTCCTCCGAGAATTCATGGGAGCGGCTGCGAACGCCTCTAGAGGACTCGGAGTCTACGTAAGCAGACGCTTTGCGAGCCCCGTTTCGTCACTCCAACAGCTGAAACAATTCATTACGGTCAGTCTGCTTGCGAAGCGGAATCGACTGATCGCAACTGCAACGACAATCAAATAACAACGCGCGCATAAACAAAGATAGAGCAGTCTATTTAGCGGTCTCAAACGCCACTCAGGGGATCGCACGAGTTTGGAGAGCATCTGGGAAGCGGCAGAAAGGCGCTTAGCTGCTCGAACTACGTCGTAAGAGGTTACTGTTGATCCGTTACAGACTGCGCCGTCACAGTTTCTTACCTAAATAGGTGATCATTAAAACGTGCATAAACAACATGTTAAGCTTACCAGAGCAAGCGCATCAGCCGCTGCAGCATAACAAAAACAAAAAAGTAACGAGAAAATGACCGTGCAAACATTTTCCGATCTCTGTAGGAAAGACGGGGTCCCCTTCTCAGACGAAAATAGAGAGATGGGGAACAAACAGCGAACAACGGCGAATAAAACAAAAAGCAGACGATAGAAAGATACAAATCACCTAGCAAAATCTTCGACAACGACTTCTTCAACGACGACTTCAATCAATGCGGCGCTTATGGAAAAAACTAAAATAGAATGGAAAGCAGCAACATAAAAAAAAGCTTCACCTCTTTTTTTTACAGTTGTTTGTTTCAGTTTAATTTAAATGCTGCAGCAACTTAATTACTCACGTTTGTTCGGGAAATGGAAGAATGATTGTCTAACACATCGCAAAAACTTGTGTTTGCATTGGTAGGCAGCACATGACATGCCTGCCATCTCCAAGTATGCGCTGGTGTATGCCCGAAGGCGACCGGTTGATCAACAAATGATGACCCACAGCAGACGTTCCGGCGTAGACAGATAAGTTCGAATATAAACGTGTAACGAGCTTGCCCCTTTCAATATATTTAATAAATAACAAAAAGCCCATATGAAGATTTCGGATTTGAAACTCAATCGAAGGCGAAAATAGGAGGTGATCGCAGACGACAGCGGAAGAAAACAATAACAACAACAAAGTTGCAGACAGCCCTCAAGATGTCCGGGCGCAGCGTGAGCAGACGGACTGGCGGTAGTTAGCCCCGAAATGAAGGAAAGAAAGCAAAAACTAAGCCAAACAAGGCGAAACAAAACACGCGATGGGTTGAGCCTCAAGTAAACAAAAAGGAAAAAAAAACGAAACAAAAAAGAAACATAAAAGCAGGAGGAAGAAAGAACGCGACGGCGTAGCGGCTCCTCAAAAATAAAAAGAAAGTAGACTTGGAAAATTGGAAGGAGTTGCTGACGCTCCAACGTGTGCCGGCTCATAGAAAGAAGACGACGAAGACGTTAGTCGTCCTGGCGATTTGTGCACCGCATATAACGTGACCGAAATCACCTTTATTTGCACTACGACGCTCTCCTCGTTTTCTTTTATTTTTTGGACGCGTAAGAAGACTACTTTTCTTGTAACTCCGCTTTTATTAATTTCAGTAATAGCGTCAGATTTGCATGTGCACAATCCACTTCTTCCAGAGCAAACTAACATCGCAATAACGTACGTGGTTCGAAATAACCTTTTGCTTTTTCATTATATTTGCCTATTCGACAAAACGGTTACAAGCAAGACATTCATGAGAAATGGGAACTGCAACAACGGAACGAATTGATTGATAAGAACAGTAAAGTTGAAACGGGGCTACGTTCGAAAATTTTCGTACATTGCCCTTTTTCAAGAAACAGTGCGAAGGTACATTCGTGTTTTGTCTCGCTTACATAAGTTGTGACAGAGTGTTTTCTTCGGGAGAGCCCCAAAATTGCACCCTGAGAGCTGTAACATCTTTCCCACGCAAAGAAAATGTCGTTCACTTATGAGGTGGCACCTTGTTTTTAACATTCAAAGCAGCAAATACCCGTGACAATGTTTTTTTCATTGGTCAGCTCGCACGGAAATAGGCAAAACCAATGCGTTGCGGAGAATTCGTCTGCTAGCGGAGGCTCCGAGCTCGCCATGGGCGATGGGTTTCGGCCGAGCTCCGCGGGGCCCTATACTCTCGTCAAGCTTCGGGGTGTTTGCCGCTTGGGGCGGGTCGGGGATCTACTAATGAAACGTCATGCGCAGGCCTTGTGTTCTAGGTGGTATTGGTAAGATACACCTCTTTAGGTGAGGACACGGCGGGGCTGAACGCGCGGCGCGAGGAATCAGATAGCGTTCGTTCGACGGGCATCCGAAAGGCTGCATCATTCCGCTGCCACCGTGCCCGCAGAGCCGTATATTAGGAGAGTTTGGACAATAGGCGGAGCAACTGCTGCTGCCAGCGCCGAATATTCCCCACGCTTAGAGCATAAACTAAATTTGTGACACAGCGTCGACCAATCAGGAGACCTCTACTCCATCTCACAAATGTCTGCACATGAAGACATAAGGCACAGGCGCGTGAGCCTAGCATCAGGCGAAACGCTTTTGTTTGTACGAGACCTCGTGCATAGGAGGCACTTTCCAAAGCCACGCGCTCGTGCCCACGCCTTTGTCTGCACTGCTAGAACAGCGTCCTGAGACTGGCTGAAAGACAAGCAGTGCAAAGGGTGGGGTGCGCGAGCGTCTTGAGACGCGGAGTCCCGCTCGGCACGGCTCAAATCATACTTCGTTTCACCTTATCTGCGAGCGAAGCCAAAGCTAGAAGCGCAAGACCAGCGCTTTTTGCATTTCTCCCCAGCTCGCGCGCTCGAGCAAAGCCTGAACGCAAGGAGCTTCGTGCTCGCGCTTCCAGTTTTGCCTTCGCTAGCACATAAGGTGAAACGAAGTATAGTCAGTATAGTCGTGCTCACAAATTTAGAGCACACGACCACCGCTAGGCGCTGTTTCTGCGGCCTGTGGTTGGCCCCGAGATGCTCGCTCTATTCAAGCCAATGTATGGCCAAACTCTCTCAATAAACGGCTCTGCGCGCGCTCGCGGCTGACAGTGTCGCCGGCGGCCAAACGGCGAAACTGTGTGAGAGCGAAAAACATTATCTCGTTGCCATGACACCCCGGTACGACCGTGGTCTTTCTGCACGTGCGACAACCTCGCTGGAGCCCTGCGCGCGTGGTACATGAGGCGGCACGAGTGTCTTGTACGTGCCCACGGGTTGACGAGTCACCTGCCGACGCCGCTTGAAACCATAGTGAGAGAGAGAAAGAGAGAGTGAAGAGCGAACTTTATCAGCACGTCGCGAGGAGCGCGCTGTCCTCACCTGAAGGGTATTATCGTACACCGTGCACCAGAGTAATTTCCGCTACCAGCCGCTACTATAGGTACACTATTAGGCAGGAGATCGAACTATAGGGAGCTTTATCGAGCTTGTTGTCCCCACAGCCCGGTGTTTACAAACAAAAATAACAAAGAAATTGAACCTCGCCTTGCAAAGGTCTGGACACGAGCGCTTCACTCTTACCAGTGCTTTGGTTGCACGAGAGCGGCCATTCGAATCGTCACCATCGATATCGCTGATCAAAAACAAACACGAAAATTCGGTTTGTTGTCCCCACGAGTTGAGCGTGCCGCCAGAGGCGTGACTGTTCGATCTCCTCCCCAATAGGGGATATTCGTTGGACGCCATATTTGAGGGTGCTGTTTAGAGCGCATGCTCAAAACGAGGTCTCATTGATAGGCTGCTAAGACCGGCACTCTTGATGGTGTGGAATGCACGTTGCAAGAAAACTCTGGAAGCCCACCGTCAGCACGCGCTTAGCAGCCGCGCACACCCCTGTTGGCCCTTAAGCTGAGACTGCAGCCAAAGGTAGAAGCGCGAGCTAACCCGAGCTCCTAGCTTTGAGACGAGCATTTCTGACGCGAGTGCTCGCTTTGTGAAAGAACTTTTCAATGCAGTGACCTCGTGCTCTCGTGCTTGTGACATTGGCTGCAGTATCAGCTTTACAGGGTACGAAAACAAAATGACGTGACTTCTCGCTTTAAAGGGCAACTCCGCTCAATTCCGAAGATTTCGGGATAATGGGTGATTTAACGTCAAAAAGCCCTAGCATAAGACACTACGTCATTTGCTTCGCAAAAGATAGGATATATATTTTTAAATATAATTTTAAACACGAGCAGAAATGAAGCTGAATCTTCGGCTCTGTCCGGCAACATTGGCCTCGGGCCGCCAAGAACATGACTACTATGTGGTACGAGATGTCACGTGATGCTCTACAAAACGTCGGGCGGGATTGGGGCGGGCATATGCCAGACGCAAGTGTCGTCTGCACCGCACTCTTTGCCACGTTTCGGTGTCTACGACATTCGACGGCGTCCCGACAACTGCGGCCTAAGTCTACGCATGTAGTGTCCGTAGTGTGAACGAAACTCCGAGAGACGATAATTACAAGCGGTGAGACAACGACGGTAGTTGTGACGCGGGAGACGGCGGGTAGACGGCGGGACGGCTGTACTGCCCACAAGAAGCGCGCTGCCCAGGCGCTTTACGCCAATCACGTGGACACCGCTGAGCGCCAAGAGGAAACGTTGCTGACGTCACCCGCCACGCTTGCCTGGAGAAGTAAAAACAAGCAAAAAAGTTCACTGGGGATGACGTTTAGCTCAATGTTGGCTACACCCACGCCGTCGCCTTGACTGCGCTGTTGGTTGCGCCTCAATTCGCCCGCTCGAGTAAACCGATTTCGGCAACTTGGGGAGTTGCAAAGTTTGCCGGACCCTTTAAAGGGGCCCTGCAAGGACTTCTTTACTTGTTTTGAATTTGCACCGAACCTGAGCGCACTGAACGTAGCAACTTAGTGAAACTTTTCTTTTCTCGAAATTCACTTTATTTTAAAAGTTAAAGGCAAATTAAAATTACAAACACAAGCAAAAAATAACCTCCTTCAGGACGTCCTTGGTTGCTTGAGTGGCCGTGAACTAGAGGATGGATAGTGAGCTCAGCGAGCGGTCACGGCTGCCGCACTCCGTGTCGACAGCTCAAGAGGGCGCCACTAAAGCATGTTCTGGATAGGCTGTATGCAGCGGGCAGCCAGAGCGGCTCTCATTGCATTTGCTGCTCAATTAAACTCTAATTCGGCATGACACTTCATTGGACACAAACGACAGCAAGCATGGGGTAAAGATCAGTTCAGAATGGAAGCGACTTCGCGCTGCCATACCGCCAAACGGCCAAACCGCAAGACAACGCTTCTCGCCGAAGGCATAGAGTTATTATAATGTACGCTAGAGGTTCAACTGGCGCTAGTGTCTATGCGACTTCCGTGACGCAAATTGAAGCAGACAGCAACTAGTCTACTTTTGCGGTGCTCCTGTGCATTCCTATGGGAAAACGCGCGTGCATTTTGCCTCTTCGCGGAAAAATAACACGGAACACTTTGGTTATTTGGGTCGTACCAAATAGTACGTACCTTGATTAACACTGTGAAAGTGTAATTGCTTTAGTTAGTGCATTTTTTTCATCAGTGAACGATGTTTAACTTCGCTACATTTCATTCCCAAACCTGTGTTCCGCAGCAGGTGTGTAGAAACAAGCGACGATTCGAAGCACAATTACAATCGAAAGGAATATAGAGTGTGTTCAAGGCTCGCCAGCATTCCGGTGACGCTTATATATTGATAACATGCCAGTCCTGTCACTGTATGAAAATGACCCCGCCGTGCATGAGCGGATAAAAACATTCAAAACGTAGAGAATAAAGTCCGTGGGCTATGGAAGGTGTCTCTTCGTATTGTTTTCTCTGCCGGGCAGCTTTTATCGGGCACTTGTTCTCAAAGATTTCGAGCGTGCGGGTGATATTGTGAACGTAGAACTTCGCACAGAGCAGAAAAAATAAAGCGGTACTTACCTATTTAAAATCGGGATATATTACGTGGCCTTCAATTTATTTTGATCGTACATATGCACTGGTAGTTACTGATCCGGTGTTACTGCGTAGTTCTTGCCGTCTTTCTTAATTCCAGATGTTCTTCTTTCGTTTGGCACGTATATCCCCCACGCTGAAAAGCACCGACGTCGCGTTCGCGCTAACAGTGTCCGACAGTGCACAAAAATACACGTACGAAACCGTTTTAGCACCGTTTTTAATGCGATGAATTTGAAAGAAAAACGCCGTAACTGACCAATTATTTCGTCGGCCTGACTGAGAAATGTTCCAAGCTACCTAGTACGTACGAATTATTTGGGATATTTGCTCTTATGACCGAGCGCAGGGAGAAAATGCACTCACTTTTTCCCATAGAAATGCATTACCGGAAGTCAATTTTAGACTGGTTGCTGTCTGCTTCAATTTGCGTCAGCACACTAGCGCCAGTTGAACCTCTAGCGTACATTATAATAACTCTATGGCCGAAGGCCTTCGGAATGCTTGGAGCCAGTCGGACCTTCCTGTCCATACGACCGCAGCGCCGCCGCGTACATCCGGGACCTTTCCGTGTCGGCGCCTGATCCCACTACTCCTTTCTAGTATGCGCCGCCTTTTCCACCGCTTGGTGGCGGGCATGTCGACGGGTCATTTCTTGTTTCCGCACTTTATAAACTGCATTCGTTTCTTTTCTGATCTAAAATACTGAACAAAAACTACTTTTTTTAAATATCTGAAACGGTTCGCGCCACTTATATTTTGTATTTCGACTAAAAAGAAGCTTTTAGCGGCTCTGACCAGCAGTAAACCTAGGACCAAAGACGTCACATCTTGTGCGCTTTCGTTACCGGGGGTCGCCCTCGTCGGTGGAGGATATTTCCGCGTCGTCCGTTTAAAATATGACGCACTGATATTTAGTTACTCTCTGCGTGCCCGCTCGCTTGCCCGAACCCCAAGAGACGTGGAAACAGCAAAAAAGGTAGACACTCAATCGCCGTGAAATTTGCAGCTGGTGTTTCTAGGCATATAAAAAGAGGGCATGCAAAGTTTCAGCCATGTGGATCAATTTTATGAGGTACTATACCCCCAGAATGAAGCTTTGTATGGAATCTGTTCAATGAATCTATCGTTGAGAAATGGTGTTGATTACAACATATTTTTCTGGTGGAATGCATACTGGAATGCTTGTTGCCGGTTACTATGAAAAGAAATTTCGAAAAATATGCATTTTCCAAATGAAAAAAATGTATGGAAGTATTTTGTTTTTTTTTACATTTGCCAAGTTTTGCAAATTACAATTTTCCATAATAAAGGAACATGAAAATGCAAAATCTAAGTTCATGGTAACCGGCTCGATAAAATTTTGGCCTATAATCCGCAACTATTAAGTCTCTCGGTAGTTTCATACTGAAACAATAGTTTTATTAAGGTGGGATTTGCTGCCAAAAGTGAAGCTGAGATAAATGCACTTAAAGTTTCAAGATGACATTTTAAAATTTCTTTTTGCATCTTAAATGTCAGAAATTCTTTCCAGCAGTTTAGGTGATGTCTTCCTGAAACTTCTTCTGATATACTGCCATTGCTTTCAGCTATTTTCACTTGTGGATGACGAGTGCTACGCAGTGCAGCACACCTCACCAACACATAAAAAATAATTATTTTTGACATTGTTTGTCAGTGCACATTGACAAGACTTCGTGAGAGTGTTCCTTGTTATCCCTACATGCCAAAACTCTGCAGTTCTGAATATGCATTTTTTGGAAAAAAGGTGCAATTCAAGGTAGTGTCCCCCCTTAAGAAACATTTAGGCAGAACATCGTCGTAATATTTGACGTGGGGTCTTCCCAGGTGATAATGAAGAGGTCTGCACGTGGGGCGAAAAATACTTTTGGCCCCACGTGCTCTCGAAGCAGCGAAAGCGAACTAAAGTCAATATCAGGCGCTTCTCAAACGCTACGCGCGCTCTCGGGTATCGCCGACATAGCCACGCCCCCGAGACAGGCACACGGATCGTGCGGGCCTTGCTCTTGCCGCCGTTGTTTAATAATTGCCGATTCATCATCACTCTTTTAGTGCAGAATGGGATATGTATATTTTCAAAACTTAACGCACTAATAATAAAACAAAAAGTGCCATATTTGATATATTCAAAGACATACATCTATGCCAAAGTGTCGAACCGGAACCGAACCGAACCGAAAACCGGAACAGAACCGTTATTTTTATCCGAACCGGAACTGAACCGAACCGATATCTTTGCCGCCATCTTGGAACTGAACCGGAACTGAACCGGAAAAAAATATAACGGTAACCGGTTCAAAACGGTTCACGGCAATTTTTTATTTTTTTTCATTACAAATTGAGCATTTCAGAAGTAAAAGGGTGCAGCTGTATTTCTATGTAGTGATCAAATTGTCATATACCGATTTGTAATGTATGTGAAATTGTTTGCTTCTGTGGCCCTTTTGTATTGGCACTACGATTAATCATGTCACGTGGTCAGATGACGTCATGGTGCCAAGACCTGCTGACCCCGTGACGCAGTGGCGTGACTCACCGCGTCAAGTCTACTTAAATTGAGAACGTCACTAGATGTATTAGCGTTGCTGACAGCGTGACGTCACATGCCATCACGACTTGCCCTCGCGAGTCACGTCACACCATGACGTACTAGATTTTTATGCGCCCGAGCCGAGTGCTCGGGTTCTTGACAATCAGCTTCGCCAAACATTCGTGTTTGCTCATGTTCAATCAAAGATGAGAATAACCCAACTCTAACAATGTCTAAAACTCAACTCATGGTTTATTCTTTGCCAACAGCATTGCATGACTATGGTGAACACTGACGGTATACTATAATTAGCGTCAGATCACGTGGCCACTTGTTCTAAAAGCAAGCTGAGGAGGAAGAACTGTTTCTTTCCTTTATTTTTTCGACATCCGCCATTGAGAGGAGAGGAAACCTAATGGGTGATTTTGCAGGTTATCAACGTCAGGGATCAGCTCTTAGGGGTATTTACTGTAAGTACAAAAATTGTTGCACAAACTCTTTTACATGTACACATCATTGAGACACCCTAACATGTTTTCGTTGTTGCTGAACTGTCTAAGAAAGTTGTCCCCGAGAATAGAAGCATTGAATGGGAGGAATACGGCTTATTAATCAGACGTTAAACAGAACTACAAGTATGTACGGCAGGGATACATGAAAAGAAATATTCTCGTGGCCTCAGAGGGACAGCCGAACGTTGGCAGCCGCTTAAATTCTCGCAATTTCGTTTAAACTTCATGGTATTGGAGTGCAAAGTAAAAGAAATGGAGAATTACTGTTAAAAAATGACACAAATGTACTTGTCGAATTGGCACCCCAAAACGGAGGAGGGAGTCCCTCAGAATTAAAAAAAAGCGGGGGGGGGGGGGGTCTAAAAATATACTGTGGTGTAAAGGCTCCTCTGCTCCACATCTTCGGCACAGACCAGACAGCGTGATCCTGCAAAACTACTTCTTTTGCAAAATCAGTCCTGCCAGAAAGCGCGTTTTTGTGGTGTCAGACGTTCGCGCCGTTACTCAGGACTCTGCACCGAGGAAGAATAATTTATGTTTTTGAATACATGGGTTGCACTAGTGCCACTAAATAAGCTACGCTGCAGAGTAACGACACTTGGCTATATTGTGGCTTAAAATCATGGTTGCCAGTTATGTGAAGCTTTATCTGAAATCACAGGAAATGTTTTTTCGTCCTCCACAAATGTTTGAATAGTTCGCGACAGAGCAAACCAATATTACATGAGCTTCCTAACACCGAATCTAAGGCTCAGGAAGTTGCACGTTTGAGTCATGACGATCGGCAGTTCCGTCTGCTCTGCACAGCCCCAAAATAGTGGCGCCCACAACAATGTCGAGGAACAGAGTGCCGGTACTTTAAGCGCAGCTGATTGAGTGGTTCTAGGTTGCACTAAGTGTGAACCTTCTGCAGAGTGCATTTTGCACCACCGGATTAGATTTTCCAAGCAAAAAGAAAACTCAATGACCACTAGCATATAGTGCGATGATGTCACTAGAAAAACATGTTAAACAGTTCAGTCTTCTGAGGAAATGTGATGTTCTCAACATAATACTCCGTTTTACTTTAAGCGTGAGCGTAACAGAACCTACAAGAACGAGCTCCGGGCTTTCAGTGTCCCTGCCAAGCACGCGCGCTCGTGCAGTGCAAGCTCTGTTCAGAACCACGTGCTCGCGCTTGTTGCATCGGCTGCGTCTGAACCACCGTAATTTGAACTTAAAAAGCCTCTGACACGCCAAAAAAATTTTTTTTTTCATGCTAGGCGTTAAAATGGCATATCAGGACATCACAAAAAAAAATATTTCACCATAGAGTTGCGTAGTTTTTTTATAAAAAACCCATCCTTTGGGAATGATTATCTACGTTAATGCGAATAGCATCAAACGGTGCGGAGTTATGCGCGTTCGTCAGGTGGCCGGCACACTCTAGATACGCCAGCCCACTCTTGAGGCGATTCTAAATTTGTTGACACTTTCACAGCCCTGCGCACGATCTCCGCAGCCCAGCACGTGCGTTTGTGTCACTTAGGAAGGTGAGCAAAGCACGCGCCATACGCACAAACACTCAAAATGGTACCGACCAGACTTTCTGGCGTCTCAGCTAGTCTCAACCAACGGTACTCTAAACGGTTGTTTATATCTTTACCATAGGACGCGCTTTACAGCGCTGTCACAGCTGCCGGTGCGCGCGCGTTCCATGCACGAGGGCTCATTCCGCTCTCGTGAGGGTGAGCACGGCCGCTACATCACCCTCTCCCGAGCGCGGGAGAGGGTGAGCTAGGGGCAGTGCTAAGCCTCACGAGAGCGGAATGAGCCCTCGTGCATGGAACGCGCGCGATGGTAAAGATATAAACAGGTGTTTAGAGTGCCTTGAATGACTGCCTTCATAGCTCTGTGGTTAGCGCGTCTGCCTGCTGATCAAAGGGTCAACGGTTCGAATCCCGCCGGTGCCGGTCTTTTTTATTTATTTATCGACCCGCGGCGTAAGAGGTTAGATAGCCAGATAGATAGATAGATAGATACATAGATAGATAGATACATAGGTGATACGACGAAAAGTGCGTGAAGTATCCAAAGAATGCTATTCGCATTAAAATAGAAATACGAGGCGCAATTCAAAGTTCCCGCCGTGCACTGTGACGTAACAGTGTACCGCAAGGTGTCGGGGCGGTCAGAAGGGAGGCATCGCCGGAAGTCACGTGAGTTGTATCCGCTCCTCGTGCTTACCGTTGGCTTACCGCGAGCGCGTGTAATATTTTTTTTTAAATATTTTTGTTATTCTCCGCATCTCCACGAGCGATCCAAGCAGACAAGGTTTCTTTTATTTGCTTTTCATCGCTTAATGTTGCTGTAAAGGTAGAAGAAGCGGAGTCAGTGAATTGACGTGATTAACTACAATGCCTAGAAGGTGCTGTGTGAGGGACTGTCCCGGTATTTCAGCAACTGAAGAAGAGATCACACTGCATGCATTTCCGAGAGACATACATCGGCCGCATGTGCACCTGGTAAACAAGTTCTACTCATGTTCTAGACAAAATACGTACTTTGTGCTCGACGTTTACTTGTACTTGGTATTGGTACACAAAACCAGTTCGTATTCTTTAAACGGCAGGCATCTTTAGCCTGGAGAGTATCCGATGATTCAACGACCTCGGTGTCTGAACCTACAGCAATGCGATCAGGCGTGTCGTATGCTAGCAATCCTAATTTCTGCGAGCGTTCTAAATTTTTGTTTTTCAAAACTTGATAGCTTGTTTTGCGCCCAGTATAGCCCTGTATCATCGGACTGACGGCATGCACTCGTACACTGGCTTGTACTCGCAACGCTTTCATCATTGACCTCCATCACGTCGATCCACTGACTCTTCGTCCTCAAATTTTACAGCACGCAAACTAACCAACGGTGCAGCGATAAAGAGCTAGTGGAACTGAAACTTCGTTTTCTACAATCGCTCGTACATAAAGCAGAAAAAAAAAATCTTAGGCACGGTCGCGGAGAGCACGAGGAGTGAAACTCACGTGACTTCCGGTGAACCCACTTTTAGTGACGTAGGTCGATGCCTCCCTTCTGACCGCCCCGACACCTTGCGGTACACTGTTACGTCACAGTGCACGGCGGGAACTTTGAATTGCGCCTCGTATTTCTATTTTTTATAAAAAAAACTACGCAACTCTATGGTGAAATATTTTTTTTTGTGATGTCCTGATATGCCATTTCAACGCCTAGCATGAAAAAAAAATTTTTTTGGCGTATCAGAGGGCCTCCGCAAAGTGTTTCTGGAGATTTTTGTTTTTTTAATTTGCATCGCGTTCGTTCGAACTAGTGAGTGGGACTTCTAGCAATACATAAAACATAATATAAATAAGAAAGCTGATGTATTTTGAACCTAATAGGTGAAAGACATTAAGAATTTTGAGCACAATTTCTTTTGTTGCTGATGTCATTGGTCTGATCCAATAGAAAACCAAAACGACAAGAGCGTGCAGCAACCATGCGCTATCTTCTTAAGTGCTGGAAATTAACATCCATATATGAAAATTTGAACGCCCCACCAATTTACGGTTCGAAGCGAACATTTGAGTGAGAGTCACGTGCGTCAAAGGATGGCGTCATTATCCGGCGCTCTAAGAGCAACGTCGTCACTGAACGCTCGTGTCGGACACTGATAGGCACGCCTTTGGAAGCAGCATTTGGTTTTCTTCGTCCCTTTGCAGTGCCCCTTTAAGCTGAAACGAAGTTTAGCAGGAGGGGATGTCCAAATTGTAAAGTTTTGCAGTATATATAGGAGTCTTGCGATGATATGCAGTAGCCGAATAAAATGCTAGAGTGCGAATGACTGAGAAAAAACTGAGTTGTAAAATGAGGCCCCAAAACAAGTGCACGTAAAACCGAATATAACGATAGCCTCCTGAGACAGTATTTAGCGAAGTTTCGAGTTCGTGCAAGCCGATGTCCAAATGTGATTTAAATCGGAAGTATATTGTTTGTTCTTTGAGCCATTTATGTGTAATTAGGAATATCATTGCACGTATCTCTATTAATGAAACACGGACCACACCCAACCAAGTCCTAAACATTTAGGAACCCGACGTTTGAAAAGCGATGCGGTCTTTTCATCAGGGGCGACTATTTGCACATGGAGAGCAGCAGCTTTTCCATCTATGGTGTGTCGTTTTTCTCACTTACATTTTCTTTTCAAGTGCCTTAGTCCGTTGACATACGCCGATGGTTAAGGCTGCGGTCCCACGGCAGCCATCTTGAACAAGGCGTTAGTTAGACACCAGTGGGAAGCGGACTTCAAGTAAACT
>JAZHYW010001064.1:0-22527 GCA_037355805.1 Ixodes ricinus | reverse complement strand
GTGTCTGACAAAATACCAGGCTTTTTACACTCCTTCTACTCTCCCGTGGCGACTAATGTGCGTTTTTCCCTATCCCACTCAACCCCTCCGCCTGTTGCCGGTGAGCTAGCTGCGTCGTCCACACACATCAGCAGACTTCCGCGCTTGAACGGTTAACGGAAGTTATAAGAAAAAAAAAAAAACGGGTTCCGGTTTTCCGGACGGTTTCGCATGTTGTTTTACGAAATGGACCCGACTGAAGCGGGAGGTTTAGGGTGCTCCAAGCCACTTCATCGGCTGCCTTGGTCGTCGACGCGCTGACTGCGTCGTTCAAACGAAACCGCACGCTTTCGATTTGCACCGAAATCCGAATGTCGGAAAAAAAAAATTCGGCTTCTGTTTTTCTAGGACCGGTTTACGGCCTGGTTTAGACAGCCCTTCAACGATCTTGCAGAGCCACCGGCAAGGACCTTTAACAGTCATCAAACGTCTCAGCGACATCGTATACCCTATACAGTGCACATATTCATCGAGGGGTCCTTGTGGTCACCGTGAACAACTATGGGTATAACAATTACTCTTTAAAGGATACTCAAGTGGATTCTGAGGTCGTCAATTTAAGGCGGTTACCTGTGGTTACATGTGGTTACCTGAATCTACATATTTGAATAAGGAATACAAATACAAATGCCTTTGTTGTGCGAGTGTCGCCGCAAGTGCTCTCGTGAACAGAATGAGGGCCAGTGTGCTGTCGCAGTAGATGGCCAACGGGTCTGCCACGGGATGTGTTCCATGCGCCCTGTCGTCGAAGCGTTCTGCACTAGCGAGGAGGGGCAGCATCGAGGACACGGTGATCACTCTGCACCGGGCACCCGCCTTCAGCAAACCTTTGAAATGTTAACCGGGCTGGAATACCAGGTGAGTGAAAGACGGCAAGCTATTTGGGACTAATCTCTCCGCTGAAAATTCTACGCCGTAGAGAATACAATGTCACAAAAGAATCTAGAGGGCTAGTTGGATGAATCTTACACGGGCACAAAAAAATCCACAGCTTTTCGCCACAGTGGAAGAAGTGACAGCGATAGCTTTTACTGCGCGTATTAACACCCACTTTTATGCGTATCCACTTTTTATTTACTCGATAACCCATAGTATAAACTCATGGTCACTAAAGTATGTTGGAAAGGGAGCACACGCTGCACCTGGGTCAACCTCCCTGTTTTGTGAGGTTGTTCTTGCAGAACACTCTTACGGAAATCATGATCGCTGCAGCTTCTTCCGTTCCTTGAATCCGTATGCGACATGTTAACCTAGCCTTTGTGAACTGTAAAACTGAAGTGCAAGAAGAGGAGGAGACGAGAACGCGCGGGGACGATGCAGAACGCCGAGCTCTGATTGGAGCAATTGAATGGTATAGGCTCAAAAGCGAGCAGCCTTTTTGTCTCCACTGCACTCGTCGTGAACGCGTTAAAACGCGTGCACGCAGGCGTCTGACGTTTGGCTCTCGCATTCGAACGTGTTTGCAGAGTGGACACCAAGGCAACTAGCTTTCGGTCTCATGACCCACTAATTCCTCCAATCAGAGCTCGGCGTTCTGACGTCCCCGCACGCTCTCGTCTCTTTGTCTCCTCATTTTCTCGGCGCATAGGGCTGTTTCACGTGACGCACCTTGGGCTCCAGATCTCGAAGAGCACCATGCTGATGCACTTTAGTCCGATGTTTTTCGATGCTCGGAGAAGGCGTTTTCCAGATCGCCCGCGCTCCTTCGCGTCGTGATCGACTGCGCCAGCCAGAGTAGTCAGGAACATACGGATGCATCACCTGGTGCTGGATTTTTATGCGTACCGGTCTTCATTCAAACATAAGACGAGCTTGGGGTAAGAAAAGTCTACCTGCCCGCGGCCAAAATGACTTCAAAAATGCCGCTGGGCGACTCCATAAAAAAAAAGAAAAAAAGAAAGCGGAACGAGCACGGGTTAAAAGGGCCAAAATATTTCTCCAGTCGTACTAACCGAGTTTTGTTGTTGACCGAGCAACTCGCCATGCGTGTGCAATTATCCGGGACAAAACAAAACAAAACAAAACAAAAAACACTATGCTATCGCCTGCATGCTAGCTGTTGAAGAAGACTGTGGATATCATCAACACGGCGGGACGCGCTTTACCGGACGTGAAAAGGCGTTTAATGAAACCATAATATAAAGGGCTCTCCAGACAGTCACAGTATGGTGCCTGGAAAGCGTCTCCGACTGGTGTGTTCACCACACCCAAAGAGGTGGTCCCTCCATTACCGCCAGATGACATCATAGAAGTGTCATGCTGTCGTAAGGTGGTTAGTCGGGCGAGTTGGTAATGATTGAACATGGTTAAAATAGCGCACAAATAGAAAGGATCAGTGCAGAGAGAAGAGAGAAGAGGGGACAAGCGCAAACTCAAAACTCTATGTATTGAAGAAGGAAAAAAAAACGGCCCGCTTTATCAGCTCGAGCCGAGGCCACACTGTCACGGGGGCACCTGAGCATGCGGGCGACACACACCATCAACCACAATCATACGATTGTAGAAAGGCGATTTCCTTGTCGGTTAATGCCACAGAAGTCTGCTGACACAACGCTCGCCTAGGCGGAGAGAGTTCGAGCCAAAGTTCGAGAAAAAGTAGAAAAATAAAAATATTATAACACACAGGTGCCGCACATACACGTCCACCCTTACGTGCCCTGTTCAACCAGTGTGATTTATAACATTCCCCTTTCCTGCGGTAGATCCTACGTAGGACAAACAAGACGGTGTATTAATGACCGGTTAAAGGGAACACAATCTTTCTCTAAACTCCACGGTGGGGAGTCACCTACCTCTGCATTGTCACGCGTCTAAATGTACACCTTCTTGACAACAAAAAAAAAAAAAATTGGTAAATGGCAGATTCCACGAAAACAAAACCCAAAAAACTAGGGACACTTTTGAAGCTTTTTAAATACTCCGCCTAGGCGAGCGTTGTGTCGGCCAGCCTACTGTGGCATTAGGGGACAAGGAAATCGCCCTTCTGCAATCGTATGTTTGTGGTTGATGGTGTGTCTCGTCCGCGTGCTCGGGTGCCCCCGTGCTCAGGTGGCCTCGGCTCGAGCTGATAAAGCGGGCCGTTCTTTTTCTTCCTTCAGTACATCAAGTTGTGAGTTTCCGCTTCTCTCTCCTCCCTTCTCTCTCCACTGTTCCTTTCTATTTGCATGCAATTTTAACCATGTCATGCTGTCAGCGGATGCGATCCTGGCGGTGTCAGAGCAGTAGTGGTGGATCTGGAGTAGGCCTGTTGTACTGCAGGTCGCTCTTCAGCTTGTCAGTCCACGGAAGCTTTTCGGCAGCCAGGGGTCACGACGCTGTGACAACAGCGACACTGAAGTTCGCCAGCATTTCGCCAGCATTTCTACTACCAACCGCCAGGATCGCGACATGGGACAGCATGATTATTAACTCCGGGCTTTTGTGACGTCATTTATCGCCACTTTAGGACCCCTTTCAGAACATGGGCAGAAAAGGACGTTAAACGGACCAGTCGTAGGAGAGGAGTTTCAAGCACCGTAGTCCCGCTAAGCGTAACACTTCAAGCTTGGACTGCAGAAGTTTGCAACCAAGTCTCAGCCGCGTCCAGTTAATTTTTGACGCGTTACCCCACTTGTTTTGGGGAGAAGAGAGCGTGAATTCTTCCTTAAGAATGTGCTAATGACGTACAACGCGGCCAATCGCATTCACTCCTGGCTGTCAATCAAGGTATATGTTGATCTCTCTAACTTTCTCCGACACGAACGCTTGAAGGCGCGTGATGAAGCCAAGGCGCCAATGCGAAGAAACAACCAACACGAACAGCGCCGGGACCGAGGAGATGGGCCGCAGTATTCACATCGACAGGTCGTCGGTGACGTAAATTCCGATGATTAATCTTCCACCATCGTTTACGGTGGCGGGTTCCCAAGGTCAGGTGCTCGTTTCACGCAGAAACGTTTGGCGTCTGTTCTTGCGCGTGGCAAAATTGCCGTGCATACGAAGTGGTCGGATGTCGAGGTTTCTTTGTCAACTTCTAGAAATAATATTTCTTAAACAAGTAGCAGTACGTTGTACTAAAAGCCGTGAGATCATAAACCACACAACGTCGTTGTTTTTTGTTTATTGTGTTTTTAAACACGATTTTCTTAGCATTGGAAAGCTGTTGCAACTAAAACTTTGAAGTCACAGCAAGATAAACCGTGACCCTTCACATTCTTCGACTTATTCCTTCCTAGTAGTACGTCATACGGTCCACGAGATGGCTCATATGCTACAATGCCTCGGACAACGACAAACTATGAAACAACATCAATTGACATACCTGATTTTCAAAATAAACACCCAGCCTTTTTGAAGGTTATTCGGGACTGTGGCTCAAATCACAGCTTGAAAAACAACATGAAGTGGTACCTTCTATGATGTTTTGCGAAGTAATGCTTTGAAATGGTAGTTTACTTTTTCTACTTGATGTTAGAAGTTGCCTAATATTTTATTTTGTGTTATAATCGTGCAGACCGTTTTAGTAAGCAATGTACACAATATGTTGTTGAGCTACTACTGCATATGGAATGTTCTACTATTGTAATTTTTTCTTTCATTCATTGCTTTGGTTTCTCGTATATTGTTTCGTTGTCCTTTCCTGTTGAGCGATGTAAATGGGTAACAGGTCCTCGTCAGGAAAAAATTGACAGTGTTTCGCTCTGTAAAACAACTACACTCCATAGGCCATTCTAATGATCGCCTTCTACCCGCTGCTTTGTCTACTGGGCTGTCGGAGGGCATTCTGGGCATGCGCGGACACATCCTTCTGCGGAATGTGATGCGCCATTCATGGAAATGGAGCGTGCTGGTTAAGTAATTGGTTAGGTAAGGTTAAGCAATAAACTCGACATTTTTCGCTCGCGTGATTCCGTAGGCCCAGAAATACAACAAATGTATGATAATGATGATTATGCTTCTGGTGTTGATTCTTATTTTTATTATTATTATTATTATAAGGGCTGGAAGGATGTATTTGTCCAACATTCATAGGGGTAAATGCACATACTTATAATTGCCATCGAGCAATGTCAGAAAATATGCAACGAAGATATTGTATATGTTTCGAATTCTGAACACTGTTTATAATATTATAACAGTGAATATGCAGGCGAGCTGGTGATATTTGATCATTTTACAACACCAAAAAGTGTGGTGCGAGAAAATTAGGAAACCTTCAAGTAAAAAAAATCAGCAGAACCCATCCTTTGGGAATGATTATCTACGTTAATGCGAATAGCATCAAACGGTGCGGAGTTATGCGCGTTCGTCAGGTGGCCGGCACACTCTAGATACGCCAGCCCACTCTTGAGGCGATTCTAAATTTGTTGACACTTTCACAGCCCTGCGCACGATCTCCGCAGCCCAGCACGTGCGTTTGCGTCACTTAGGAAGGCGAGCAAAGCACGCGCCATACGCACAAACACTCAAAATGGTACCGACCAGACTTTCTGGCGTCTCAGCTAGTCTCAACCAACGGTATTTAAACGGTTGTTTATATCTTTATCATAGGACGCGCTTACAGCGCTGTCACAGCAGCCGGTAGCGCGCGCGTTCCATGCACGAGGGCTCATTCCGCTCTCGTGAGGCTGAGCACGGCCGCTACATCACCCTCTCCCGAGCGCGGGAGAGGGTGAGCTAGCGGCCGTGCTCAGCCTCACGAGAGCGGAATGAGCCCTCGTGCATGGAACGCGCGCGCACCGGTAGCTGTGACAGCGCTGTAAAGCGCGTCCTATGGTAAAGATATAAACAACCGTTTAGAGTGCGTTGAATGACTGCCTTCATAGCTCCAATAAAGAAAAAAAACTGCCTTCATAGCTCTGTGGTTAGCGCGTCTGCCTGCTGATCAAAGGGTCAACGGTTCGAATCCCAGCCGGCGCCGGTCTTTTTTATTTATTTATCGACCCGCGGCGTAAGAGGTTAGATAGCCAGATAGATGATACATAGACGAAAAGTGCGTGAAGTAGCCAAAGAATGCTATTCGCATTAAAAAAAAGGCAGGATCAGGACAACGTCTTAACAGTAAGAAACGTTCTCATAATGTTGCCCAAGTTTCCTTCGACTTGAAAGATTCTGAATTTTTCAGCACCACAGTCTCAGGTGTTACATTATGATGGTTTATATAGACTTTTTTTGTCTGTATCCGCTTGTCGATGCCATTTCTCGATCGAGGCGACCCTCCATGCGCAACAAGAAAGCATTCGAGCATCAGTCTTTCTGATTATCCGCGAGAAAAGCTTGCAGTCACACGAGGATAGATTGCCGGAAAAACCCAGTGGTTAGGTCAAGTTTGTTTTCTTCGGACTAGGGTAAATGTTATGATGAAATCGGCGTCTAAGGAATTTTATCTACATAAAAAAATCATTCCTGATATATTTGGAAGCCTCTGAGCGTTTGAAATGGTTAGCTTTTTATCAGTTAAATATTTTCCAATAAAATGTAGAGTTTTCAAAAGCATTAGCACTCACAAAAGACTATGATACTGTTTTCCCTTACAAGGTCGGAAGTTAGAAAACTGTCAAACGTCTTATCGCAAAAAGTCCGGAAGTTCGAAAAAAATAAAATTTCCTAGCGCCGAATATTCGAAAGTTTGAATACCATCGACTTTTAGATTATCAGTTTGACATTTTTAAACGCTTTCGAACCTTTCAAACCCATTGGTTCGATCTTCGGACTTTGAGCCTCAGGCGCGAAAGAAGTTCCCGGCACCTCTAGTTAATATCACTCCGCCAGCCAATCACCTCCACTTGTTTCCTTGACTTCACTGACGTCACGGCTTCTTCAATGAAGCAAGTTCACGTGACGACGCCAATGATGCCGAGGGATGCCAGCTTGTTGAGGGACTTTTCTGCTCCTTACCTACCCGGGTTTACATCAAAATGTCGTGCAGGGATTCGTTTTTGACAGCGGTAGTTTCTGTGTGACGACGTGTGAATTCCGTCAGAATGTATAATGTGCCCACTTAGACGAGCGAATAGGCCCAGTGACCGTCGAGACGTTATAGCTTCGGTCGACACACTGCTTCGGAGTTGATGGACTCTCTTCGTACATTTGCGGCTCGTCCCTAACTGTGGATATGTCACAAAATTGCTAGCGGTGCTTCCGTTTCTTCATGGTGGTTGCTCGGGGTCAACGTACGATTTCCAGAATCGACGCGGTACGCTGTGTGAAATGCTCGAGTGACGGCATCGCCGTGTTGTGTCATCGGACTTCGTTTGCCGCTCCGCTCTCTTTTAAATTTACAGGGTCTCTTACGTTATCCCTAAGACGACTTGAAGGCGAAAGCCCGAACTCTGGTCCCGGTGATAGCGAACCTCCGAAGACAGCGTGCTCTCTGACGACGCACTTTTGGTGCCGTTAATCTCACGGCATGTCGCACGCCCGCTTTTCACCGCTGCCCGAGCGAGTGTTCTCCTCTCCCGCTGGATTTGCGCCGCGCGCGCGCCTCTGTTAATTCTGACACAAGTAACGCCATCTCGTGGTTCAGTGGCGAACCGTGGGTTTTGGTACGTTTGGTGTCGCCAACGTGTTTTGCTCAAGCACTGAACGAGATTCGCGCCTCTGTCGATTCTGACACTAGTAACGCCATATCGTGGTCCAGTGGCGAACCGTGGGTTTTGGTACGTTTTGTGTCACCGACGTGTTTTCGCTCAAGCACTCAAACTGTCAATCCCGATCGCCTTAACCACATGCAACTGATAAAAGTTCCTATCGCACATTACAGACATCGTCAAACTGTCGATTCGGATTGACAGTTTGGCGATGATTCGTGTTTCGTTAAATCAGTTGGAAGTTGGCGCCTGTCCATGCCGTACGTGTATCTTTTTTCGTCTTGGTTTGCTCGCGCCTTTTATTCTTTTAATCGATATGTGCCAACTAGCCCCAACCATAGTTTTATCGATATTTTTAACATTTAGTTCTGCAGAACAAGTTCCGGAAAACAAATGATGAAAAATAGACTTCCCGAATTGTTGAATTAAAAAAATAAAAGAAGCAATATACGACTTGAGTTAGTATCAAAAATACATTTCCGGTTATTCTATTCTGATTCGAATATGGCTACATTAAAATTGCACTATTTGAGCTTTATTGTTACAATTATAACATTTCTTTGAGTTGTTTCAGTGTGCTTTATGCATTTTCTTTTTGAGTACAGGTATCGTATAGATGTATTTGTGTTTTTTTTATGCAGAGTGATTTTGCGGATTGTATGTACGTAGTGTACTGTACGTTTTATGATCTACAATTGTATAAATTTTGGGGAGGAGGAAGCTCGTCAGGTTGATCATTCAACTTTTTTCCCCAACCTCCCCCATCACTCTCATAAGAAAGAAAGGTATTAAATTTACAGTCACTGACTACATAAAAGCAGGGTGTCGAACCGGTCATTATTTCGGTTCGGTTCGGGTTCGGGTTCAGTAGCATTGTATTTTGTTTCGGTTCGGTTCCGGTTTAGGGTAGCGCACATAATATCACTCCGGTTACCGGTTTTAATAAGCGCGAACCGGTTCGAACCGGTTCCTAACTCGACCTTTTAATATTGACTGACCACTTCCTGCAGCCATTTTTGAGCACGAGATATTTGCAATAGACCCATCCCAATACTGCTTCCTCTTCAGGCAGATATAAAAAGAACTCTGCACAGTGACGGGCGCAAAACACACCATTAATGGGGAAGGCTATTACTTGTATATTACTGTTCTTAAGTGAACGATAGATAAGCGATCGGCTTTCCATTTTTATGGTGCCTTTTGAACACGCAGCTGTGCAGTATTTCAAAATCTGCCAGAAGAGGGCGTATTTTCTGGATGGGTCCATAGATCTTTCTAAAAAAGAGCTTGTGGCCGGTGCCATCTTTAGTTTTCGGGGGTATAGCGCGTGCTTTGCTAGCTTTCCGAAGCGACGAACACGCACGTGCTGGGCTGTGAAGATCACATGCTGGGCTTTGATTTTGTAAACAGTAAAAACTTATCTAGGTAGGTTCCTTGCCCTCCATATGTTTTGGTTTGATTTGCTCTACACACACGTATTTTTTTGTTCTTTTTTATACATACAACCTGTTTTCGGCACCCAGTAAGATGTCACAGCTATGCCCCAGAGTGGCTGACAGGGGAACAAGAGGAAACAAATGTGCCATAAAACACAGAAACAGAGACAACGAGTGCACAATTGGGGTAGTTTATAGAATCCCGTTAAGCTGTGGTCATGTATACATCGGCCAGACCGGCCGATGTGTCAATGACCGGGCACGTGAAAACAGACGTATAATGGAATGTGACTACATCTTGACAGCGCTTCGGGTTCCGGCGGAAAAACACTGCTCTAAAGATCTCAATATCCCCCCCCCCCCCCCCCCCCATGGCGATGCTTTGTCTAGTCACTTTGACTTTTTATCGCAAACAACGCTCTATGCAAATGACCCGGTCCGGGTCCCACAGACCGGGTCATTCATTTGTACCTGTCAGCCACCGAGCAAAGCTCCGGTAAGGCCACCACATCGAACGACGTTTCTCGAATGCCCAGTTGAAGACGATGAAAGAGGACTTCAAACAAAAATAAGAAAATGGTGGAACAGGCGACATGCTGGCCTTGCTAGTCTGCAAAACCTACAAAAAAATAAACATACACATTTAATTTCTTCTCTCCCGCCCCACTTCTGCCCCTGGCCTCCTTCCAGGGCGCGGCGTGTCGGCGAATCATCGCTGAGTAACGTTAACTCCGACAACCCATTTTTTTTTTTTGTAAGGTAACACTTCGAGCACGTTGAAGAAAGTATTGTTTTTCATTGAAATGGACCGCTGGCGGCCCCACAAACTATACTCCCGAAGCAGCGCAGTACTTGTCCCTCCTTCCTTGATGGTGTCGCTGCACTGAAGCGGGAGGTCACGTGGTGTGCCCTCGGTGCTCGATTGGTTAAATGGCTCATCGACTGCCACTACGGTCCATCTTGAGCTCAAACATCCGCGGACGCGTAGGCCTCCGTACCTACAGTGGCGCAATCCGCTTCGACACATGGGCATTCCGTAGCCAAGCGGCCAAGCGGTGCTTTGAAATCGCCCCGCCGCTACCGCGCCGCCAGGGTCAATCCAAGAAACAAGGGAAAGTTGAAGCTCTCCAGACGATGATGCATTTTTTTATCACGTATGCAATAGAAACGAAATGTAAAAATATCTCACAGTATGCTAGGATTAGTCTTGGCAACATGAAAAAAATATACGCCCGCAACTTTTCCCATTTAAACCAATTATTGACACAATTGGCCCTGAACCGTTTTCGTTGAACCGGTAACCGCCACATGAGATTATGGTTTCGTTCCGGTTCGGGTTCAATATGAAGCGTGCGATTTCGGTTTCGGTTTTGTTCCGGTTCGGTCAAAAATAACGGTTTTGATCCGGTTTTCGGTTCGGGTTCGGGTTCGGTTCGACACCCTGATAAAAAGGCAGGGTGTATGATGTTCCCGTTTCTTGCTACGTGATTTGTCCTACAGGGTTGCTGTCGTCTAATGCCGACACATCAGTGGCTACGAAGCGTTAATAAGATACTTAAGACTCGGCATGCCCTGCTTTTTCTCTTTTTTTTCCTCTTGAGATTAGAGCGCATGCCGCATTGTCGCACTCGTTAACTGCCTCCTTGCTGCAACGCCGTGTCCGAGGCTTGGAAATAATTTCAGGTGGAGAAATAATAGCGGATATACTTGAGGGTGTGGGCTTCGTCTGTCCTCATCCCACCTGAATATTTGTGTTGTCCTCTTCAAACTGAGCACAGTGTGAGACATCTACGTGTAGACCGGAAGGCAGTTCAGTGCCTACCAACTAAAGGAAATTGGTTTTAATTCGTACACGTCAGCGGTGCTCACCGAATTACAAAAATAATCTGAAATTTGGAGAGCTTACGTGCGCAGAGTATCTTACCCACGAGCAGCATGGTGAGGAGAAAGGGACCCAGGTAGTTGACCTGGAAGGCACGCTCGTAGCCGTCCCGGTCAGCTCCACCTCTTCAGAGCCTGGACGGTGCACAACAGAATGGTCGGAAGAGAAACGTACTGTGAAGGCATACTTTTCTTCTGATTGATATTTGCTATGTAGCAAAACTAGAAGAGGTGGGTCGCCTCGCATATTTCTTTACTATTGGGAGCACCCTATGATCTAGACCTGGACGTAAGGAGTTTGAAATTTACATACTATTGTATTTCTAGTTTTTAAGGCGAAATCCTTATATGTCCCATTACGCGGAAAGGCGGCGTCGGTGTTGTGCCCGAAAGATGGCCATAAAAATACGTCATCAAGCACGCGCCGCTCCAGGTCAAAGCGGACGCGCTTCAGGAACAAAGCAGAAAGAAAAGCACAGCAGCGCAGATGCTTCATCACGGAAGCCGCTAAGCCGGTGGGGGCGCTCAAAGTGAAAACGGACGTGCTTGAGAAATAAAACAGAAAGAAAAGCACAGAAACGCAATGCTTCGTCACGGAAGGCGTCGTGAAGCCGGCGGGGTCGCCCCGCCTGCGCAGTGGGAAGCGTGATGTTACCGCCAGAGCGCCATGTGCGAAAGGAAGACGCGGCGCGCTGCTTGTAGGAATGCGCGGCGTGTAAGAATGCTTTCGCATTCCTACACGTGAGCAGTGTTAAATGTCTCTGCCGAATTAAAAAATATAACCGCGCTTGAACTCTCGCGCGATTGCATTTATATCGAGGCTACTCTACGCGACACGAAAGAAATACGAAGTCATGTGATTTTTCAACGATTCTTAGTTTGGTTCAACCCTTTTTCGAGAACAACGTGGCTTTCGAACGATGTTTGAACGATCGCAGCCCTGTAATCAACCGCTTCCGCTCAAAACGTTGCCCTGCCATTAGCACCCACCACAGATTTGGGGTAAATTGAGCGTATGATTGTCTCATGAACTGCTGCTGAAGAGCTCGTTACCCTAGCGGACGGCAATGTTGCGGCGGTGGACGTTCGTCCGAAGTTGGTTTGTTTCGCAGCAGACGATTCTTTGCCAGCAGACGACAGCCGGTTCCTCCAGGTCACGCTCCCGTGGTGTCACCTGCCTCGCTCCGATGCTCTTATTGGGTCACGGGGTCCAGAGCCTCACAGTTCGCCAGTTATCGTGAAACGGAATATAGGTGTGACGTCACGGCGTGGCTTTCTATAAGCAGCCAATCCAGTGCGCCCTCCGTTGCTATGCGTCCTATCGCCAGGCCTCTTGAAATATGCACCCGGCGCCATCTGTCGGAGCTTGCAGTTGTTTCCTAGCCAGTTTCCACAGCCAGCGGGGAGGAACGACGACGGTGAGCTATGGGGAGGATTGTATCTCACGGCGGTCCGCCGGAGACATGAATTTCCCAGTTTTTGGCAAGCCCTCGACTAAAGAAGTATCACAACGTCTTCAGGGCAACTGCCCAGATCCGCACACCCAATTTCCGGTACAGTGAGTAATTTTCCACAAATTTACGAGCCTTTTCGCTTTCGGCGCCACATTAGGCCCAACGGGCGCTGATGTCTGAGCCCAGCCTCAGGCGTGGGCGCTGCGAAAAACGTACCCCGGCATCCTGTAGAGAACTACCTTCCACATGTCGTCTGCGCCAGACGAACCGATCATCAACCATAAAACATTATTTTAACAAGATAACCCTCAAGAAATTCCACGAGTAAAACTTACCTCACGGCCGCGGAACCGATGACAACCCGCCGATTCTGAGGACAGCCGTGATGACATTGATGAAGACGCTGAAAACCAAGGAAGCGAAAATAATGACGACTCGACTCGTAATGAAGATTCCTGGAACAAAGTGCAACGAGGAAGGAATCTCAAATTACCCAGAGGGACGCTCCTCCAATCATTCGGCCTAGAGAAATTGATCATATCAATCAAACCGAAACGATCGAAGGACATCACGAAGAAAGATTCGTCCGAAAATAATCTAACAACAATTATTAAGAGCCGCAGTAAACGGGGTACTCGTAGATAGGCTGATCTTCACGACGAATAGAAAAAGCAATTCAATTACAGGAACGGTATATGAACGCAAGCACTTGAACAACATCCTCCAAATCAGGGAAATTCGACACAACAGATGGAACGGTGCAAGTAAACACGTACCAAGCAACCACTGGCTCGCTTCCACGTGGCGTTGTAAACGGCATCGACCCCTTAGAAAGCGTCGAAGAATTTCTGAGAACTCAGGCACAGACTTCCACGAGATACTCCAGGCGAGACCGCTCGGAAAAAAAGGAACATATTTGTTTTCGTTCAACGGCAACGGAATTCATCCAAAAATCAGATACTATAGAAAACTCATCAGCGTCTACGCCTACCGGCCTCTGCGATCGTGTGCTTCAACTGTCACAGCCTAGGCCACAAGGCCGGCATGTGCACAAATGAGTCTCGCTGCAAGGACTGTGGGGATTTATGTCAAGAAGGTCACAAGTGCCTGAAACGTTTTTGCAACAGCTGCAAGGACAACGATCACGTCGCGCTACGCCAGCCGTGCCCAGCAAAAACACAGGCCGACCTCAAACTCCAACAAAGCGCCAAGGCACCCTTTCTCAACAACCAACAAAGAGGACGACTGAGAAGCAAGTTTGAAGGAATCAACAGCTTTGAACTGCTTCAGACGGGATCACAAAGCAACAACTATCCTAAGCTGTCAAGAGACAAGAGCACCTCACCAGCACCCAAGCCCATGGCACCACAGAAGACCGCAACGAACGCACAGCCTACCTTCGCACAAAAAAAAAATAAAGGATCACAGGGAATCGACGATACAGCTAATCAACAAGAGAAAGGAATGCGAAAAACTCAGGAAGAAACACAAAGAAAAAGAAAACAATCTCTCCAGAGGAGCGATGGAAAGACGCAAAGAAATAGCCAGGGTGCAGGAGGAGATCTACCGAATCGACAGATGCTCGTCTTCCACGTCATCCCCCCCCCCCCCCACCACCAACACAATCGCAATACAAACCTCAGCAGCAGCAACTGAGGTCGACACTCAGCACATCGGCAAAAACGAACAACAACGAATCAAGCACAGACGGTTACACCGCGACATCACAAACCCCTACGATGGAAGAAAACATAATGAAGTTTATGCAAATGCTGCAATCCCAAATTCAAGTCGAAATGGAAGCTCATACGGAGGCCATTAACAAGAGTTTAGAAACGTACGAATATATCTTGACCCAAAATGGTCTCACCATATAAGAAGAAAACGAAGAGTGGCGTTTTAACAATTCTACAGTGTAATTGTAGGGCGCTGAAGCAGAAGCAAGAAGAACTCAAATTACGATTAGCGGAGAACCCATGAGATGCCCTACTAATACAAGAAACGAAGTGTGACACCACCTATTTAAGAGGATATCAAAATATTTTTCGCACCATCTAAAATGGACATCAGCAAGTGGTTCAATGCCTCTCAAGAAGTCGTAGCAGTCCGAGCGGAGATAGGCGACAAAACAATTAGTCTTGTGTCCACGTACGCCAGACCAGGCATCATTGAACACGAGTAGGACGACTATTCATGGATGCAAGAAATTAGGCGGTCCTTTCCCAACGACGAGATGGTAATCGGTGGAGACTTTAATGCTCCAAACACGGAACGGAACTAAAGGTTGATTCAAGGAGAGGCCAGGCTCTTTAAACCGACCGCAAAATTCGGTTTCTTAAGGCTGCGGTCCCACGGCGGCCATGAAAAATGACAATATGTGCCCTTGTTGGCAGCGCGATTCTGACGCTTAGTCACTACCTAAAAATATTTAACTCATGTCACCTTATAGAATAGGCAATGGGCCTCATTTGGATATAGGATATATATTTCTGAAGCAAAAAGCAGAGATCGGGGAGGATCTGCGAATATTGGTGTTTTTGGTCATACATGGTTTGGTAGTACAAATGGGGAGAGTTTACCGTTAGAGAAATTTGCTCCAAAATTTCATGGTTTGTAGATAAAGAGTGTTTTCTTTGCACAGCGTGGCCCTTTTATTCATTTTCTTTTTAGTTTCGGAAATTGACCTCTTGGAAAATTGGCTTTACGGAAGCATATTCACGAGCTAGTTTCTGGACAACTGTGGCATATTTGTTTCTGAAACTTCTTATAGCTATTGATATATAAAACCTACAAACGTGTGTTAAATTTAATTAGGATTGACGTATAACTTTTGCTGTAAGACTCGCGTAAAAACCAATGAAAATGGTAAAATCAGACTAACATCGTTTGGTAGTACGAATGCACCGGTATGGGTTGTCAACACAATTGATCAACCTCTTATGCAGAGACAATTAAATATGTGCTGATTTGCATAGCGAAGCCCTTTTTCGCAATTTCGCATTTGGTTTCTCTAAAAAAATTCATAAAGTTCAGGCAAAATTGCATCCTTCTTAGACGCAAAAAATCACATTTGTCTATATTTATACTATTCGATGGGTAATCATGTTGTCATAAAGAAGGGTTAATATCTGATTTACAAAATAGCGGCTTTTGTTTTCAGTAAACATCTCTAATTTTTGTTTGAGGATGGACACAAACATGATTGCCGGTTCTTTAGATGTGCTTTTATGGACATGAAGCAGATTTACCGGCATCTAATAATATTTATTGTATGGAATAGATAAACATTGCGATGTATTAGACTTTCACAATGATCTTGCTTTGGTTTCTTGATAGGTGTAGAGCTTAGTTAGTTTTAAAAACAATTAAAAACTGTTTGGGTGTTTTATTGCGCTACCTGCCGGATGGCAGACAAACTGCTGATTTCTAAAGTTCAAGAAATTTTCGAGGGCGGCGTTGGCGTTTGTATCATCATCAGTGTCCGTGTATTTTTGCCTTCACATTTAGAAAATATATTGGAAGATTTACTATCGACAAATAAATGGTTTAAGTACTGGGTCAGGTTAATAAATCTAAGATAAATAATTACACAAGCGTAGTGTGATATATTGTGTTGATTATTCGAAATGATTGAAATCAATAAACAATAAAGACGAAAAGGAAAAGAATACACCCGAGTTCACTTCACGCCTAGAGCCACTAAGTGAGCTGCGCTTGGAGTATCGGCACTCCGTTCCCCAACATTGTTGTGGGAGCCGCCATTTCGGGTCTAGTGCAGAGCAAACGCAACTGCCGATCGTCGTGATTCAAAAGTGCGTCTTCCTCAGCATTTTATCCGGTGTTAGGAAGCTGATGCAATATTGCTTTGCTCTGTCGCGGACTGTTTAAACATTTGTGGAGGACAGAAAAGAGTTTCCTGTGATTTTAGATAAAGCTTCAGATCACTGGCAACCATGATTTTACGCCACGATATGGCCGAGTGTCGTTACTCTGAAGTGTAGCTTATTTAATGACACTATTCATGCCCTTGTTTAAGGAGCTTGTAATACCTGAAGGGGCCATGACGTAAGCCCCGTGGGTTCCACAAGCCACTACCTTTTGACACCTGCCTCTTCCTCATTGTTCCCGCTAGTGGCACTAGTGCCCACGAACCGCCTTTCCCGTGACTGAAACTGAAACTAAATATGAAAAGTCAGCAGAGACCCATCCTTTGGGAATGATTATCTACGTTAATGCGAATAGCATCAAACGGTGCGGAGTTATGCGCGTTCGTCAGGTGGCCGGCACACTCTAGATACGCCAGCCCACTCTTGAGGCGATTCTAAATTTGTTGACACTTTCACAGCCCTGCGCACGATCTCCGCAGCCCAGCACGTGCGTTTGTGTCACTTAGGAAGGCGAGCAAAGCACGCGCCATACGCACAAACACTCAAAATGGTACCGACCAGACTTTCTGGCGTCTCAGCTAGTCTCAACCAACGGTACTCTAAACGGTTGTTTATATCTTTACCATAGGACGCGCTTTACAGCGCTGTCACAGCTACCGGTTGCGCGCGCGTTCCATGCACGAGGGCTCATTCCGCTCTCGTGAGGCTGAGCACGGCCGCTACATCACCCTCTCCCGAGCGCGGGAGAGGGTGAGCCAGCGACCGTGCTCAGCCTCACGAGGCGGAATGAGCCGCTCGTGGCAGACGCGCGCGCACTCGGCAAGCTGTGACAGCGCTGCAAAGCGCGTCCTATGGTAAGAGATATAAACAACGCGTTTAGAGTGCGTTGAATGACTGCCTTCAGGAAGGAGAGAGAATATATCAAGAAGAAACGGGTAATGACATTAAGCGAAAATGGTCGCGTACTGAACGATGAAAAGGAAATAGAAGACGCCTTTGTTTCGCACTACGAAAATTTATTTGCTGCAAGACCACATTCTGTACCAACCCAAATGAAGGACTTCCTCTTATTAGAGCTACCAAAACTTGAACCAGATATGACTAAGATCCTAAATACTCCTATTGACGTGGCTGAAGTCGAACTGAATATAAAAGAAATGAAGTCTGGAAAGGCCCCAGGACCAGACGGTTTACCAGCCAGTTTTTACAAAAAATGGAGCAAGAAACTATCACCCATACTCTTAAACGTTTTTGAGGAATCATACCGACGCGAATACTTACCTCCATCGTTTCGGAAGGCACACACGGTACTGATTCCGAAGTCTAGAGATCTGGACAAGAGTCAACGAGTGGACGGTTATCGACCAATAAGCTTACTAAACGGCGACTATAAAATTTTTGCAAGGGTACTCGCCGGACGTTTACAAAGCGTGATAACGTTTTTGGTTGGAGACCATCAGACGTGTTCCATCAAAGGGCGGAATATACAAACGAACATCCACATCGTCCGGTCCATAATAGAGATATGCCAACGAACACAAGAATCAGTGGCTATTCTACAACTTGATCTGGCTAAGGCCTTCGATCAAGTTCAACACTCCTTTCTTTTCGATGTACTCGCACATATGCAAGTAGGAGAAAACGTCATGCGTGGAATCAAACTTTGTTATACTGGAATCTCAACGAAATTGATTGTTAACGGAGCTCTTACAAAATCCATACAAGTACAACGCTCGGTTAGACAAGGATGTCCTATGTCACCACTTCTTTTTGACCTCTATCTTGAGCCCCTCTGCAGATACATCATAAACGATAGCAAGGTTCAAGGTTTTCGCCTTCACAGCTGCGAAATCAAGCTTCTTGCCTACGCTGACGACCTTGTGCTGGTGTGTTCCAACAAGCCCAGCATAAAAAACGCGATGCTATGCGTTTCTAACTACTGTGCCGTGTCTGGTGCGTCAGTAAACAAGGACAAAAGTTGTGGCTCGTGGTGCGGGGAGTGGGGATCGACACCATCTACATTTGAGGACATACAATGGTCCACAGCGAAGCCCAAGCTCTTAGGAGTCCCGTTAAGCGCAATGGACAATCCCAAGCCTATGTGGGACACAGTAACAAAAAACGTTAAGACAGCTGCCAATATATGGAGTTTAAGATATCTATCTACTTTTGGAAGAGTTGCTGTATGCAATATTTTCCTCTTGTCAAAGCTAATGTATCTTCTGCAGGTTATACATTGCTCAAGGACGACGGTCAATCTGTTAAACAGAATATTGGCTACGTTTATTTGGAGGTCACCATACGAGCCAATGAGGAGATCAAACTTGTTTCGAAGAATTCACGATGGAGGACTTGGTTTAGGTCATATTTTTGTTAGGCAACTAATTGCCAGATGGAAATTTTTTCACAGGAACAGCATCCTTTTTTAGAATTGTGCAAGCATTTTTTCTTAGCAAAATATATGGCAACACCAGGTGAAGATTCAACAACCACATGTGCTTTAATAACACTAAGAGGATTTTACAAGGAAGTAGCGGACACATTGGACTTTCTAAGAACCAGGTTTGACCAAGCCTTTTTGGCCTCGTGCACTAAAAAGAAGCTAACCAAACATCTGCTAGTTTCATTGTTCCCAGATCCCGTATTTCGTGTATTTCCTTATGGGCCTCCACTAAATTGCAAACTGGATGTTTTAAAAAGGGTTAAACTAATGCCGATACCACCGAAGTGTAAAACTTTCTTTTATCGATTTCACTCTCGTACCACAACTGTAAAAGAGTGGCTCGACTTACGCGGGATGGAAACATACGGAAGCACTGATTGTAGACTTTGCAAAGTTACCGAAACGTTCACCCATGCTTTTATTCTTTGTGTCGACGCTGTATTCTTTTGGGATGTTTTCAAACGGACGCTGAAAAAAGACTTTGAAGTGGAAGAGACAAACCTTCGCTACTTGCATTTTGCCGAACACCTCGATACCATTCAAGACATTTTAGTAGTTCTAGGTCTTTATAGTTTGTGGAAAACGCGTAAAGTGGATAATGAAGCAGGTGTCGCGAAGCCATCCTGGGTAAATTTTAAAAATATTGCCATTCAAGTAGGTCAGGGCATATTGGCACGCTGTGATGAAAATGATGAATGGAAAGACGTCGTAAAAAATCTCAGTCGTTCCCCTGATATTATATAATCGATGACAGCACCAGTCGATCTAGAAAGTATCATTGACACCTTCCTCTTTGAGATGAGCGTTGTGGTTTTGTAAATTTCTATTGTATAATGTAACGAGAATGAAACGCACTGCTTGTATGTAACGAAAAGGTAACGCATTGCATGTATATAATGTAACGCATTGCTTGTATATATTCAAACGGAAATGTAGAGCCCTACCTGTATATAGTGTAACGCTTTACTTGTATAGAATAATGTAAATTATATTTGTTTTAAACATGCTGTAAATAAATGTCTGGAAAAAAAAAAAAAAACTGCCTTCATAGCTCTGTGGTTAGCGCGTCTGCCTGCTGATCAAAGGGTCAACGGTTCGAATCCCAGCCGGCGCCGGTCTTTTTTATTTATTTATCGACCCGCGGCGTAAGAGGTTAGATAGCCAGATAGATAGATAGATAGATACATAGACGAAAAGTGCGTGAAGTATCCAAAGAATGCTATTCGCATTAATAAAACACCATTATTATAGCTTATTTAGTTATAACCAACTACACATAATGAGAGAAGGAAGCGGTCGGGTAGGAGAAACGCGGGTTTTATGTGCGACCGTTCTAACTATCTCAGAAGAGAAAACACGCGAGCTTGCGCTGATTTCAAAAAGACGACCCAAAGGAAAGAGGCGGCACGCTGTGTTTTTTGTGATTGTGCGTCTAATTTATATACAGGTATATTTGCAGATCGACGACGGACGTCGATCGTCTCGAGGTAATGTAACGTAGTAATATATATAAAAAATAAACATAATGAAGGACTGCACGACTTAATTTTTTCAATTCTTGGATTGTAATATGGCGGTAGCCTATTGTACTTACTGTTGACGAAGAGCAATATGAGGTGACGAGGTAATGATTAATTGATGAGGCTCTATAAGGATGACGACATTACTGGGTGTCGAACCACAACGTACAGTGCCAGACTTGTTTCAAGTATCGTGTACCCAAAGACTTTTCTTCGCCCGCAACAGAATATGGTAGAATCATTGAGGATGATGCTTTACAACTGTACGTGGAACAGAAAAACTGCGCTGTGCAGAAGTGCGGCTTATTCATGAATATAAAGGACTGATTTCTAGCAGCATCCCCTGATGGACGGCTTGGAACAAATGGCCTTGTTGAGGTGAAGCGTCCCCGTTCCAAGAGATTCTTGAAGCCTACTGAAACCGCAAAAGAGTATGAGGCGAAAAATAAAAAAGAGCCTGGTGTGAAAGGTCCAAATCACCACCATAGATTCTACTACCAAATACAAGGGCAGTTACACAATACACAAAGAGATTTTTGTGATTTCGTTATATTTACACTCAAGGGCATTGATACCCAACGTCTTCAGAGGGATGACACCATCTGGCCTAACAACATGGAGCCTTTTCTACTCAAGTTTTACATGAAAGGCCGGACTTCCGCTGAAATTCCTCACGTAGACGAGCTGTCCGATCGAATAAACTGCCATTACTCCCAATCTGGGAATCTCTCGATCTTCGTTCGTAGGTCATAGTGGCATAAGATCGAGGGGTGTGGCTCTTCGTCCGGCGAACATTGCTTTGGTTGCTGTTTTCCCCGTGGAAGATGAGACCGTAATGTGGTGCCGGAAAAAGAACTTGGCGATTCTTCACTGAACTGCTTCTTCCGTAAGCTTCAAGAGGGCTTTCTTCGTTTTGCACACCATCTGTTCTACTTGCCCGTTAGTTGCAGGATGGTATGGTTAACTAATGTAATGCCTGATGCCGTTTTTTTTTGTTTTTTTTAGAAACTTGTGTTCTTTTTTTTAAACGAGATTCGGCGCGTTATCAGGGAAAAGTATTTTCGGTAGGGCAAGAGTAGCGAAACGAGTGAGTAGAACGTCAATGACGCGTTTGTACGTCGTGGCAAGCATCGTGTAAACTTCCAACCACTTAGAGTACGCATCGACCATGACTCCACAGATGCGGATACGTTTCGCCATGCACCCACCGACTGAATAGTGGATCGTTTTCAGTTACTGTTCATAATGGCGCTGGACTCGAGAAAAACTTCGAGTCTTTCCGCAAAGTTAGCCCAGGTGCCAACACTTTTGTCGAAAGCAGTAAGTGCTCGAAACGTCAACAACGTCTGTAGCGACGTGCTGTGCTTGACACTTGACGCTTACCATTCGCTGAGACGAAACTTGCTTGTACGTCTGCCACGAGTCGTCCGATATCAGGTCATCACCGCAACTCCATCTCCCGACAAAATAGGTCTTTATTGTCCGCATGTCTATAGTTAGCAATCATGTGAACTTATAAATTCCCGAACGCTCATCGCTTGCCGTCACTAAACGCCGCTCAATCATAGTGTCTTCATGGCTAATAAACGTCTTCCTATTTATGCTGTGGCCGCCTCGGTGGCTCCGAGGCGAGAACGCTGGCCTACGGATCCCCATGTGGCGGGTTCGAATCCCGGCCGAGGTGCCCGCAATCTGACGGAGGCTTATTGCGGAGGAGGCGCCGTGTAACCGAGCTTTTGGTTGCACGTCAAAAGATCCCCAGGTGGTCCAAATTAATCCTCAGTCCTCCGCTGGGGCGTGCCAGATGCCCGTCGTTGGTTTGGCACGTAAAACTCCTAAAATTTGATTTCCTATTTATACTGATGCTTTTCATCATATTCCTCCTAAGCTGTACTTACAACATAATGTGTGTCGGTACTTCCGAAAATATTGCAACGGCGCTTGTTTTCTGGGAACTATAATGTAACAACCATTCCGGATCCCGTGAAACACAATATTTCGTTACGTCACTTTTCAGTCGTCATTATAATGGCGAGGTAAATACCGTAAATCGCGAAGCAGTTTACTAGACGTCCGCTTCCACTGGTGTCTTGGAAGACTGAGTCTACTGAGCGTGCATTCCTGTAGAAGAATTTTTCAGTGACAGAATATTGACACGTCAATCAACAATTGATTCCTTCTTGCTAAGATTTATTGCGAAAGCCCGTCGCAACCGCCGAACCGCATGTCCCTATATCAGCCTGACATTCTCGCATAGATGAGTTTGCTGGGCCGCGCTATTGAGCCAACTGAGCCCAGC